>VZTR01028065.1:538313-580084 GCA_013400775.1 Chaetops frenatus | reverse complement strand
AAAAAAAAAAAAAAAGTTGTTGTCCTTTAAACCACAACAATGAGTTATTATTATTTGTTTGGATTGCAGTGGGTTTTAGAAATGCGAGGCTAGAAGGGTCCTCCTGGGTTCTTGTGTCCCATCTTCTGCAGTCATGGGTAACCTTGTGCAGCACATCTCTTAGAAGAGTCCAAGGATCACTTGGCTTACATTCCAGTGCATATCAGGGACCACAGTATCCTTCCAATCTGAAATCTGTCATCTGTAGTGAAAGATGGAAATGCACAGCTGTACTGTGCCAAACGAAGACAGGGAGAAAACTCCAGATCATCACCAGCAGCTTAGATCCTCAGAGTTTTCTGTTTGGGAACTTTTTCAGTTTTGTTGAGTTGCTCGCCCAAACCAGAGAATTATAAATCAAAATGGCTCTGCAAGGGCCTATCCTAAGGACTGGGTAGCAGCCTGCAGCCATTTGGCACTAAAGGATGCAAGTCCAGATCTAGCACCTGTTGGGCACTAAACACTTTTCTTAGAATCCATGCAGCTGACCAGCTCCTGGGGAAAACGCAGCAGCTGCTGGGCAGCAGTGGTTAAATATAGGAAATGAAGAATCCCACATCCAACTGGAAAGGAAAAGAGGGAGACAGGAATCTAGCAACACTGAAAATTCTTATTGGTGAGGAGGGCCCTTCAGTGATCAGGAATTGGAGGCATTTACACCCTCTGTTTTCTCTCTTGTCTGTGACTGCACCTACACTCACACACTACATCAGCCTCAGATAATGCCCAACATAGTTTGGCGCTGACTGAATTAATGAGTGTCATTTCTGAAACGTTTTGGAGGAGCATGTGAGGACCCTGTCTCTCACTGTGAGTTACATATAGTTGCTGAGATATGTTGTCCTTAATTTGACTTGATTCTTTGTAGCACTTTTAATAGCAAAAATGCTGTGAAAAGCTTAAAGATGAAGCTATACAGATTTAGCACAGATGGAGTTTGAAAAGGACATTCAACCTTCTCTAATCTTCAACTGAGATCAGCAAGTAAAGCATAAGGAAGGACAACTTGAAAGATAATATTTTTCATTGTGATAATCTGCAGTACTTTAATTTCACTGAGGCATTTACGTGGCCCCTTATTGAAGAGTCTGAGTGTTCCTTTTGCTTTAGCTGAAGGACTGTTAAAAAGAAGCAGAAAAGCAAACCTCTTTGCTTAGCCAACCTTCAAGGTAGTGCCAGATATCCTCGCAGAGAAAGACAACAGTGTGAAGTCGAGGAGGCTTAGCTGCAGATTGGAAGATTATCCGTATTCTTCAGATGAACAGAACAAAAGAAGGTAAGAAGAACAGGGAGAAACACTCCTGTTTTGCTTTATTCACCTGCTCCACATGTATGCAAGAGAGAGGCTCAGGACACACAAGTATCCACAGCCCCTGGCTCTGGTGTCCCTCTGTGTTGCAGGAGGACATCTGGCCAGCACACACTCCTCTCCTCCCACCCCTGCTCCTTCACACTGGGCTGCAGCAGCTCAAGCTGGCTGAGCCTGTCGGGGTGATGATATCATGCAGCTAAATTAATTCCAAAGCTGGTCATGCTTGGAATTAGTTAGACAGGAGACAAAAAGAAAGCTGAGAAAGAGGGAAAAATGGGCTAGGTGTGAAACACCATGCAAGGAGAGAGAGTAGTGGGCGTGGTCCTAAAGGTGCCTTAGGGTTTTGTTTAATACAGAGAGTCTGAGCTGTCAGGAGCTCAGCAAGCCTGCACGGATCCCTTGTCTCCATGCAGGGTTTCACTAACTGCCCCTTGGCCATTCAGCCCTCCAGAGCTCAAGGGAAGTGTTCCTTTCCATTTCAAGGGCAACACTTAGATGGACATAAAGATTCCTCATCTTAATATACAGCAACCATCTCACTTTACCTCATTCCCTAACTTGACCTTGCTGTGGACCATAACCCAGGCCCAGGAACAAGTAGTGCTGAGCAAGCATCATGTTCACCATTCACAACCTCAGCATCTGCTGCAAGTTTGGGCCAATAAATCACAAATGTTGGGAGGAATGGACCACCTCCTGCCACATGTCCTGACAGCAGTTCCCACAGTGGGCATCTGATCCTTGACTGAACCTCAAGGCACTGCCATATGCAAATAGTAGTAATCTCTGGTTTGTTTTTCCTCCAAAGGCAGATGCACCTGCATGTGTCTGTCTGCTTGGAAGCTTAAATAAACCCAGTTGAAGTTTGTTTGCTTTTGCAAGCTTGATTCATCAGCTTGATTTTCAGAATGTGTAAAATACTTCCTCAGAATGGCTTTTTGCTGTCTTTCTCCTATTTTTGCCTTAGAGAAGACTTTTTAAAAATAGATAGTTTTTAGTCTTCTGATACCTTGGATGCTGGCCTGCAACATGGTAAAAGAGTTGGCTTCTAACTCTGATATTTGAGGGGTTTTTTCATTGTTTCCGGCATAACAATCTCAGAGACCCCATGAACAATGGAAAAAAGAGTTCTATTACAATTTTATGGCATATGGTGTAACTCTTGGGGATGGTCCTGTGCAAAACAGGGAGCTGGACATGATGATCCTTGTGGGTGCCTTCCAACGCAGCATGTTCTGTGATTCTCTGAACTTTATATGTTAAGCTGGGTATAAGGAAAAGAAGGAGGACATCAGTAAACCATGGCATTTTAGGAGCTTTTATATAAAGCCACTCAGACAAACTTCTATATAATAATCCCTTGGCAGGGCCATCAGAATTGCAGCCTCCACCTACTTTTACACCTTTCCTGCAAGTTATCTTGTTGATTTTGTACAGCTGCTCTTTTATACTGTTGTTGCATTATTTTTGCTTATGTACAGATAATTTACAGATAGCTTTTATAACACAAAAAGAGAAGGTAAAAGGTGGCTGCACCAAGCAGTCTGTGAATTACGAGTGCCTCTCTGGTCCTGCAGCCAAAAACAGTGCTTTTCACTAAAGTTGGTAGACTATATCCTTCCTAAATTGCTGTACCTGATCAAAAGCATTTGCAGAACCAGGACCCACACTGTTACACAAGACTTCAACTACTTCAGCTACAGCAGGGAAAATTATGATTAGGTCCTTGAATCTGTTTCTAAGTGCTGGTCCTCGCTTTTCCAGATACACCATTAGCTCTTGAGTGGCTCACCAACTGGTCTCCATCTATCATCAGTGGACAAAAGCATTACTACAGGACTGGCCATCTTCTCTGTTGACTGGACAGCAAATTTTAGCACCTAGCCTGGGGCAGAGGTGTGTCATTTGGATGCTGAGCTACAAGCCTGGTACTTCTTGCAGACTGGCTTGCAGATCTCAGTTTCCTCACCTTATCCATAGTTAAAGGGAAGAGGTGCTTTATGGTTATTTTAGATATCAAGTTCTTCTTTCGAAATGCAAGACTTGGGCTTCTGTATTTCGATTAGAAGTTATTTGAACAGTTCGGAGGTCCCTTCAAACCTAAATTATTCTTGCAGTTCTATGAGTCTAAATTTTTGAGGAGTTCCTTAAAAATAAAATTAGGTGGGGAAAAGTGTAACTTTCAACTAGTCACAGACCTAGTTAAATCTCTTTGAAAGTCTCCCTTTGGCTGCTCTCTGAATTGTGCACAGTTTGCCCTCCAGGACCCATTTGCTTTCTCTTGGCAAATCAGGCTCCTAGAGATGAAAAAACTGCTGGGAATGTTTTTGAGGGGGCTGCTGCCCAGGACACACATCTAATAGGCACTGCCTTCCTGTATGAAAGTCCATTGAACTTCCAGTATTTTTCTGTAGGGAGCTGATATGTTTGATGCTGAAGTCATTACTACCTGGATATTTTGGGTTAATTAAGCCCCTCAGACTATGTCTACACTAACAAATTAAGGATGTATATATGTGATGAGTCCCTGGTACAGACATCTAGCTGGCACAGAACAGGTTGCATCCTTCTTAAAATCATGTACTCATATAGAGAGGGTACCTGAGTTTAAATGGTCTCTTGGGAATGATCCCTGTCCTGTTAGGAGAATGTTATTTGGCCCAGACCTAAACCACATGAGTAGCAGAGACAACTGAGTTCTAGTGCAGAAGCGTATTTCCTGGAAAAGTTGAAATAACTAATTCAGATGTATATTTGAGGAGCCCAAGCTTACAAAGGCCTATTCCTCAATTCCAAGTAAAGGCAGTCTTCCTTCTTCTTTGTGGTTATTTTTGTGGGTTGTTTCATTCATTCGTGTTTTTTGTTTTGTTTTGTTTTTCTCCCATATTCACTGTTAAAATGGTTTCGTTTTTGTTCTGTTGCAAATTCTGTCCCCTTTTTTCATAAGGTCTATATGATGCTTTCTATCAAATCTTCCGAATTCATTAGGACTGGGAGTGACAGCATGCTGTTCCTTCAGCCCACATACGGACAGCATCAGATGGACAACATCCTCTGTAATACCATCTGCCAGTAGAGAAGCTGAACCTTTAACTTCCAATCCTGGCTCTTTGCCCAAATTAAATAATCAAGTGTAGACTGACCACCATGGTTTTTGTGAACCAACCGCTAGAGGGAGGCAGGAGAGACTTAGCTTATTTCATTTTTACAGACTTTGTACTGTACAAAATTTTGTATACTTAACATCCAGTTTTTGTATTCCTTTTCCATAAACTAAAGCAAGTTTTTATACAACTCTCACTTGTTGCATCCTTACTGGGGCATTGGTTATGGGCTGTTCATCACAGACACTGTCTCATGGTGTTTTTATGGGTCTTCTAGTAAACTGTCACTGTGTTTGCAGAATATATTGCATTTGAGTGTGGTATGAAATAGTGGATTCTGGGGTTCGTTTCAGCCAGAATTCTCCAACGATTCCTCCTCTGTAGCTTTAAGCACAGCAGAAGCAGGCAGTCAAACATTGCAATGGCATGTTATTTCATGTAAGGGGGTTTTTTTCCTGCTTTCGAAACTAAAAAACCACTGTCAGCAGTGGGAATTGATCAAACTGTAACATTTGTGTACGACACCCTAATAGATGCTATAATGCCTTTAGCCTGGCTTACAACATGGCAGCTAGACAGGCATATTAGCTGCATCCTTTTACATGCAGACCTTGCTGTTAAATCATGTTTGGCTAATCTTCCCTTAGGGGAAATTGGATTTCAGCCCCTCTCCCAACCTTAAACCCCACTGTACGATATAAAATTGGTTTTTAGAAGTCTCTTTTTCTCTAAGGCACTTTAATTGGCATAAGGTAGTTGCTCCTATAGAGAGGCTATTGATTAGCATTTTTATTTTGCTATACGTTAAAGTGCACCACTTTCAAAAGCGTTTCATGAGCTACCAAGGCAATAAACCTCGCAATAAAAGGCCAGAATGAGGACTGACTTGGCTCGCTTACTCCTGCTGGTCTCGTTGGGTTTATTTTTTTCTTTTTAATACTGGCAAATGGCTGAAGCTGTTTTTCATCAGCCTTCTCACCATTTCTTGAGTGAAACCCAAGCTGGACACAGGAGTCGGTATTGAGTGCACAGCCAGATTTGCCTCTGGGGTTGAGGGACCCAGAGTTTCAGGTAGCTTTGTCCAGTGCAGCACGTTCTTCAGTGCCTATCTCAGGGAAAAATACAGGCACAATCTGTGCTTAGTCCTCCCCTCCTTCCCCAGCTTTGGAGTTGCTGACAGATCTGTGGCACCAACCCTGAGGAAGTGGGACAAAGTCATTAGAGAAAATAGATTGAGGGGATTTTTCCCCAAGAAAAGATGCATGCGTCTTAACATCTCATTTGATTTTTCCAGCATACTTTATTAGACTTCCTAAAAAGTCTTCAGTGCATTATTATATCTTTAAAAAGATGTTAAAATGCCTCTTTTAGTCCTCAACACCTATTTTCAGCATGAGTACACTGGTGACCACTCTCAGGGCTGTGTTCCTTTGGGCTTTCTTTGTTCCCAGAAATTAAATAAGTTACAGTTTTAAATGTGAAAATCCCTCAAGTTAAGTCTGTCTCATGTCTGTGTCAAACTCAGTTTTCTCTTACTTAATGGGTTACTGACAGCCTGAAGTCAGGAAGTTATATGCATTCTAGCTGCAGAGTATGTCCTGAATGCCTCGTTTTTTCAGTTTATCTTTTGTCTCCTACTGCCTGTCATATACTAAAAGTAAAAATGACACTTGGCCTCTTTCTGTTTGCTATCACCAGTGAAAATAAAATTTATATATGTAGATGGCAACACTATGTGTTTGGAAACTTGTTTATTCAATAAAGCAAATACTCAAGTTGCCAGAGCTTTGTAGCAGTAGAGTACATGAGTACTCAAGAGCAAAAAATGTTGAGTGAAAACAATTTGGTGATCCCAATCCAATCTCATTACATTACTTATCATCAAAATCCAGGTCTTGGAGGCAAAATAATTTTGACCTAAGACAAACCATTTGTGTATTTGCTCTGTGATTTCTCTTATAGAAGCCATTGTGGGAGTACACTGCTTTGCCTGGAAGTTGTGTTTAACGGTACTTTGCATCCATCTATGCCACTGAGACAGATTTAATTTTAGAGTGTTTCAGAAGTGCCTTTTCACCAATCAGACATTAGCTGTACAAAATCACCATGAACTACTTTGCTTTCTCAGCATGGCTCAGCTTTATCCTCAGTCAATAGACATCTTATCAATCCTTGTTCAAAGACATTCTCTTGCTTCCCCTGGGCTAGTGTTAGTGATAGATAAAAAGTCTGCAAGCTTGGGTTGTGATTTGTTAGTCCCAAGTTATTTGAGGCAAATGGATAATAAACAAATTTTAAAAGTCCACCCAGTTCATTAAAACTTGAAGCAGTCATTTGAAAGTGTGGTGGGGTTTCTGAGGGCTCTCAGCTTCACAGCATGGCCCGTGATGATGCATGTGCAAACCCAAATGTAATATAAAGTACACTTCTTTCATCTTCACAAAGAGGTTTTATCATACAGCCTTAAAGACCTTTAGATCTTTCTACATCTGAAAGGAAGAGCCAACATATCTTGGAATTTCTCAGTATAGATTCAGAACCCCTTTAGTGACTATTCCTTTGAATCTCTGGGTTAACTCTCATTTTTGTTTTCTATTAAAGTTTCTTCTTTTATTACCTTTATACTTACAAAGGTCATTAGAGGATTATCCCTAAACTTCAGAATGTGAGCAATTTCTGACAGCTCCTGCTATTTTCCTTCCTATGGTTAACTTGACTTTTCACTTGAACCAAAAAAATAATTCTTATCATTGCTTTATCTTGATTCTAAAAATTTCCCTGAAGAACATCTTCAGTTTTCTTTAGTGCCAGTGTTACAGTCTTCCACCTCATATCAGACAAATGAAAAGTTTAATAAGAACAAATTTTCCTTGTTAAAATCAAGAACATTCTATGTCTGTGAATTAAGACTATGGTCTTAGAAGTAAATCCATTGGTACTTCTATAGCAATTAGCTGTTACTAGAAAAATCACTGCGTTTTTCACAGATTGGTATATGGGTACATGGGAAAAACATAAACAAATCTTTTTTAATGAACATAAATATAAAATGGTCTGCAATTAAAATATACTCTGTGAAAAACTAATTGTAATCTGTGCATGTGCCTAAACAGCTTTCTCTCCCCATCCACTAAGCTTTCAAGACAGCCATTAGTCTGAAATAAACAGCCATTTCCAACTGGGAAAATTACAAAGAACTTCAGAGAAGGCTGGGCCATCTGAGGATGCTCCAGTATAAGAGGGAAAACGTGAAGCATTTAAAAAGCAAAGAGCTTTTCTCCTGAGGGCCAACATGGAAAGGACTGGAGAGAAATTATCGTGCATCAGCACCAGTATAAGCACTTATTGTCAGAATGCAGTGATGGGAAAAATGCAGGTAAATGGTGAAATGTGGCACATCTGCCATCTGGTTTAGCCCGTCCACTTCCTAGAAATCCAAGTAAACTGTCATGGAGAGACGTTCCTGCTGCTGCTGCTTTCGGTTGCCATTACTTTGGATGAAAAGCTCTACAGGCAGATCTGATGTTACCAGCCCTGAACGCCTGCTAGGCCTGGAATAATAATATTTCCCCAAACTGACAGACTTTCCTGAAGCAGCAGAGGAGTTCTAGAATATTTTCTGACTCAGTTTGAAGAGTTTTAACTGTGGATTCCTCATTCTTATACTCCTTGTCCTTATTCTTATCCTCCTTGTCCTTCTTGTCCCCCTCTTCCTTCTTCCCCACCATCATTCTTACTTCATTAGAACCCATCATACCACCAGCTACAAACAGATTTGGAAGACAGCTCTCAGATTACAGTTTCCATGTCTTTGTTCATCAAAGGTTGCAATAAAAGTCTCCAGAAATAGACTAATGTAGGCAGAATTCTGGAAGGCCCCAGTCTGTCGGGATACCAGAGGCTCAGGAATGCCAGTGGGATATAAGCAGATCACAAAGAAGTGATAGGAATTCAGCATATAACACTGGAAATTCAGCTAAGTGAATAAATGTACTGTCTTTCTGCCAAATTATTTATGGTTATTGAAACTAAGGAAGCATTTTACTGGAAAAATTACATTATAAAGCATAGAGCTATTATAGTCCTACCTAATTGTGCAGGTGATCTCATTTATGATTCTGAGAGGTGGAGAGAAAGACTGCAGACACAAAGATTTTATTTTTGTTGAGCTGAAGGAAGCGAGACATATATAAGTTTCACAAGCAAATGTGCACAAAAATGTGTGCAAAATTTACAGGAATTAAGTATGTAAACTTGATAGTAATGCATGTGACAGAAGACTAAAGACCTAAGGAGCAGCTTACATATGCAAAATTACTTACTGATTCTTTGGACCCAGTTTTCACACTATGATGTGACCAGATTAGCTGCCACGCCTGTGGAATTGATATCCTTAGAGTCAACTGTTGGGTTTTACTGTTCTGTGATTCTATGATTCACTTTAAACAAACATTGTATTTCATCAACCTGTGTTATGCATAACAAGTTAAAGGAGAGTAAAAATAGCTAAACTGTAACAGTGCTCTGATCTGCCTGCCTTGCCCTCGTGTCTTGTACAGTAGTTAGATCTGATTTTTAGAAAAAAAAGTGGAAGAAATCCTGCAAGAGGCACTTGTAGGACCTTTCTTAGGCTCATATGGCTTATTGCTTTCATTTGAAATCTTCTTCTATTAATATTTCATAATTTCAGAGTAGAAAGAAATCCTTATGGCAGAAGGATGAGAATTGTAATGAGAATACTGAGATTTTCTCTTTGTTTACTTTTTATGCAAGGTAGCTGGAAAAGTAAGTAAGGTTTCTCTGGGAGTAGGGAGGATTTGATTGATTTTTTATAAAGATTTTCTATGTTATTGTCATTTCAGCTTGTTCACTTTCATCCAAAATCAGTTCATTTTGTATTGAGAACTTGAAGAGATTTCTAAGACTTCTATAAGGTCTAAAACTTACACAATCAGTGGATCTCCCTGTTTTTTAATTTGATTAGCCCATATAAGCCATAGTTTGCAAAGAGTGTCTGTTCTCAGAGACTATTTTTCTCCCAATTTTATTAAATACCTGATGAGTGGAGAAGAGAGGATTCTATGCTGCCTCATATGTTCACTGAGGAAGCGTGGAAGATCTCAGGAGATTTAGGAAAGCCTCACTTCTATCAGACTCTTCTTGGAAACTGGAAACTGCAACCATAAACTCTGTCCCTAGAAAGCCGTCCCAGACCAACATGTTTTTCTTGGCTGAATATCTAGTGGTCAAATGTTGCTCCCCACTTCATTACACTGATATACTGAGTGAGGCATTTGGCTTGTTGACTAATAAGCATAAAATTGCAAGGGTTCCAAGAAATCTTAGTTAGGTAAGAGCAATGCAGCTTCTTGAAATTAAGTGTCTGCAGAGGAAATATTTTACCGTTTTATGGGCCATCAGATTTTTAGGTGGCACAGTTTGACAGGGCTGACACTGTGCATGGCCCCAGCACACTTGCTGGCTGGAACATGTCCCTTCCCACTCAGTCCCCCACTCCTTAGACAAGGAGTCCAAGGCCCAAAGCTGTGGTGGATTGCTAAGGTTCACAGAGCAGATCTGTCACACAGCTTTGAATCACAGCGCTTGGTCTTGGCAATCTGCTCCTCTTTTCTGAAATGAGAGTAACACATGCTCACACACACTCATTTAGATCACAGTCCCTAATGTCGATTTACCAACAGGGTTTCAACTTCTCCTCACATTATTCCCACACATGTTCCATTTTTTCCCCCAGTTAGGACAGAGTAAGTACCATCACAGTCCTGTATCACCCCCTAATATCTCTGCAGGCATCCAGCTTGGCACCTGGGAGTTCTGCAGGGTATGTATGTTTGTGGAGGCTTAGGGACTTGAAGTAGGTGGCACTTAATGATTTTACTGACCAACTGATTCAAGATGCCTGTGCAAACTACCCATCAGGATCCTGCTGCATTTTTCTGGAGGCTACATTAGTTTGAGTAATCCTGAATGTGGAATGAGTGCTCATTATTCTGTCTCTGAAAATGTTTTCTCTGAGGTTTGATACCACAGTTTATGCTGGTCTGTGATGCTAGGGTATTATGTTGTTACCATGTGCTTATATTCTTATTCTAAAATGACAATAAATAAAAAATCTTCAGTGTAGAGAATGAGGACAAGTCAGACAAGCCTGCTTGCTAAATTACTTTCCATTCCTGTGGTCGTTTCTCTGTGATTGGATTAAAAGAGGTTGTCAGTGTATGCTCATCCTGTCCCCTGGCTAGGTATAAATAAAAGCTTGGCAGATTCTAGTACAGCATCTTGTTTAACCTCTACAAGTACCAATATTTACTCAGAAATTTAAAACAATACATTCAGCCTTCTCTTACTGGAAGACAGCAGGAGTAAAAAGTGGCCAGTCGTGTCCATGGCATGTCAGCTCTCCCCATGGACTTCCCCTTTCATTATGTCTTGCTGTCTCCTTTTGTTTAATCTAAGAACTGAATTATGAATTGCTCAGGAACTCCAGGCCCATTACCGGAGTCTGCTTTGCAGAGAGTTCTCTTTAAGGTATTCAGTGATTGCTTTCTCTTACATCCCAGAGTGGAGCTAGAAGTGAAACATGTGCTATTCTGTATTTTCCAGCAGTTGGGTATTGTAATAGCCACACACACAAATCTGTGGAGCTGTGTCCGTCTTTTCATTATGCAAACTCTTTCCTCTGGTTCCTCTAACTTTTGCTGTTACCAAAAGTGCAGTGGATTTAATCATGTGTGTTGGTAAAACAGTGTAGAAGAAAAAAATTGGAAATTCTGGATATTTTTTAAAATTGTTTATTAAGTTCAAAATAAGAATGATATTGCACTACATTTCCATCACATTTTCTTATTTCAAAGCGGGATCAAAATTGTTACAAGGGCATGCCAAAACAAGATCCAAGTCTTTGCAAGGGTGTGCGAATGAGGTTGTTTTCTATAAAGTGAGATTTTACTTAAAGAGAAAAAAATGTTTACCTCTGAAATGGGCTTTATCAGGCAGCCTAGAAAGAAAATACACAACTTGAGAGAGCCACTGAGTATGCAGCAGCAAAAAAAAAAAAAGAGATTATAGTACTTCTGCATGGTCTAGATATTGAAGCGGACCCTTCTGTCCATTCCTTTGTTCCCTGAATCCGTATAGAGCATTCCTTTGTTCCCTGAATCCCTATAGAGCCTTGCCTCCTCTTTTCACTGTGACACTTCTGCAATCCCTTTGAGCTGCTGTGGCTTCCTCCCAGCCTCAGTGTGTCTCATTGCTGCCCTCCAGCCCTGGCACAGCAATTCTCTCTGCTTGTGTTAATTTTTCTTTTTACCCCGGCCACTCTGTCCCCCCGTGCCCAGAGGGGCTTAGGCATTAGCACACCAATGCAGCAGAGTCAGGCTCTGGGCTGCAGTTGGCAGCTCTGAGCTGGCCTTTAGGGACAGAGATCACAAGGGACAGCTGGCACAGCAGGACGTCATGTGTCGGACAGGTAATAGGAAAGAACAAAAGAATTGATACATCTAAAATCTCACCTCTTTTGAAGATCTGGATTACTTTTGGAAATGTGGATTCACACCCTGAAGTTCCACGTTTAGACCTTTAATTCATGAATGACCAAGTCGAGGGGAGGTGGCAAGGAAGAACAGTCTGTTGGGTAGACACTTTGCCTGAAAAATAGGAAACCCAGATTCAGTCCCCTCCTCTGTGTTTAAGAGTCATGTCTCCCACCTCTTGGGAGCAGCCAGCCCGGGAGTTTCAGGATGCACACTCTTTGTGGATGTGTAGATTGTTGTCTGGGGCAGTCACAGAGGTAGAAGATCAAGCAGGAAAATCATTGTGGCCCACTAAACCATCTGTGTGGGTGGGAGAGAGCCCTCTTTGGAGCTGTTGGACTTGGTTTGTAGAAAACAGATGTTACAAGGAAGCTGCACCCTTAGGACCTCCCTCGTGGCAGAAGCAAACAGGAAAGCTGCACAGCTGACAGCAAAGGAGAAAAGCACAGGGCTCAGTGCAGATCACAAGGGGTCTCCTGGAGCACTGGGACAAGAAGGCAAGAAATACGGGGATGTGGGGCAGTGCACGGTTATGGGGAAACAGCAAGCCCTTCAGCCAGGGGCCCTTCCCACTGGCCATCCAGGAACCATGCTTAAGGGTAGATCTAGGTATCCTCATCCTACTGGTTCCCATTAATGGTTGTGACTGTGGTGCCATTTCCCTTTTTTACCCTCACTAATGATCCATCCCCTCGGGGCATGCTGTGCTGTGTGCTGGATGTGAGCCCACTGAAGTCCCCCTGTCATAAATCAGACTGGCAGGACAGTGTGTGAGGAGTCTGGGTGTAACTCTCCTGTTCTTTTATCTGAACTTCTTGGTGATATTCTCAATATCTGTGCAGTAAAGATTTGATGGAAAGGCTAAGGCTATCATTCCTTGAAGATAAAACAGGCTCCTAGGTGACTGTCTGAGATCCTGTCAAACTGACAATTTTAAGGCTGCCAAGATTTACTTTAATTATATATATTGTATAATTAATGTAATGTGAGATATGTGTATATATTTGATAGTATTAGGGTATCTGTGGTCTTGTATAAGTTAACAGATAACCCAAAGTAATAAATAAAAAAAACACATAGGGCACCTCTTAAACAGAACTGCTAAGCAGCACAAGGAGGGGGGCTGCAGCTTTTGGCAAGTGCAGTTGGAAGAATCAGATTTTGTGGATTCCCTGAAAAATGTTTGGTCATAGGGGTGAGTTAAAATATTCATAGTGATCTGTGATGCCCTACGTGATTTGTCGTCTACAGGTCTAAAGGAGACCCTTCTTTTATGTCTGGGCATCACAGCTGAAATTAGGGAAAGCACCTCTGGTGAAGATTTCAGAGGCAGAAAACTGGCACACTGGAGGTTGCCTCAAGCGTTGCCTTCTGGAACATATCGGCTGGAAATGAGATCAAAATGTCACATCTCTGTGTGATGGGGTTGTACTTGGGCTGCTTTCAGGTCCTGCCTCCTAATACAGGTCTGGTACAAAGCTTGTTGAACAATGGCAGGCAATCTGAGAACAGCTATAAATCAATTTGGGAAATACAGCCTGATCTGCATGTTTTCTGCTAAAGAGTTTTTTGTAGCTTAAACTTGTTAAGGTTTAAAATCTGTTAATATATAATACACAAGTGAGATAAATAAATTAGTAAATTCACAATATCGTTGCCTTTATTTCACAGTCTCAGTCTTGCCCTGGCTACTTCCAAGCTCTGTTTCTAAATCGAATGCATGAAATATCTGTCCAGCTTTTCCTATGAGAAAACACTCACTTCAGATTTTACTGTGGCTACTGAAGAAACTGTCCTGATCACACTGACAAAGCAAAGGGAAAGGAAGTTTTACAGGTGCTGCTAGACCCCTAGGAAAGCCTGTGTGTTCTCCCACATTAAGACTGAATTAGGGGAGAATCAAAGGGAATTGTCAGTGTTGTAAAAAGCTGGTCTTAGGAAGCTGTACAAAGTTAAGATTCAGAAAGGATGGCTACTTCACAGCCATGAGCAAAGGTCCTTCAGTTAGACCTTCTAGCCTAAAGAAAATAGATTCAACTCCAGTGCCTCTAAACAAAAAAGAAAAACTAAAAGAGCAAGTAAGAAAAACTAAAACCAAGGGAAGAGATTTACTTGGGAAATGGGGTGTGGAAGGAGAACACAAGGCTGCAAAAAAATCTTTAAGAGGAGAAAAAACCAGATATATCCTCTGAAATCTGCAGTGAGTCACCACAGGTCATGTTTTATGGGGATTTTATTGCATGCTTCATGTGTACCTTGTAGAATAAAACCATATGCATCTGATTAGATTACTTAGTACTGGGAGTGTAAGGTAAGAGCATAAATTGAATGCAATTATTTTAAAAGGAAATTATATTCCTGCTGCTTTCTGTCTGTCTGCTGTCTTCTACCTTTTTCTCTTTTATTGTCTCTTTTATCTTGGTTCTAAGATGGCTCTCACACCGTATCTACCTTGCAATCCCCTAGTTTGTATGAAGGCAATTCACAGCTCAGTGCACTGCCTGTCTCCCCTGATTGTTTACAACTGGTTTATTAACCAGGCTTTGTCTTGGAGTATCTGTGCTTCATCAGGAGGGAGTGGGAGAGCACAGTTGTTCATTTTGCATTAAGCATGTGTGCTGATGTGGAAACATCCACCCATACCCCTCAGCGGAGATATCTGTGTTAAAATGAAACCAACTTTTATAGGAAAAAAATTAATTTATTACCAATGCAAGGTTATTACTTGGACCATATAACCCAGTGTAAGTATATGATATTGCCTCCACCTATGAGTCCTGTATGCCTGATTAAAAATTGCCAGAGGGGAGTGTATGCCTTGCAACCACTTATCTGCCCTGTTTTCAATTTCACCTGCTACAATATTCCATTTGAACTCTTTCTTAGAATTTTCCGGCTGAAGTGAAATATTTGACTTTCTCATAGCGCTTCAATTTTGGGGTGAGAGGGCAGGGACTTGAGAAATTTCTTCCTTTTCCCTGCTGCCTTCCTGTTCCTTCCCCTAGAAATATGTTGCCATAAGTGCCTTTGGCAAAATAGTGATTAGCTATAATGAAGATCTGTCTGAGAGAGATTATGGCCTTTATGAAGTGGCATTTTTCAATGTGACTGTGCCTGCACCTTGCAGGCAGTTTGCTTTCTCTGGACACAATTATATTTATTTTGTTCTATAGTGGTAAGTAGCTAGGCTAGGCCAGGTTGATTTATTCATGTTTTTTAAGTAGACATAACACATAATATATTAAATCTCATGTTCTATCATGATATATTATCATCCTTGCCATCTGCAATAATGGATCCATGTGTAACGATCCACCTGATCTCCAGATTCCCAAGAAGACATTGCAGCAAGATTGAAAAACTGTTAAGAGGTGTATCTAGTCTAGTGATTTCTGGATCTCCCCTGGCTCCAGACACTTTTCCTGGGGTAAGATTCATCACACCTCACTTCAGGCAGTCTACAGGGTGGATGTTAACATTTGAGGTATTTTATCAGGGCTCTTTTTTCCGTCAGTGGGGATCTAGACAAGAGCATTAAGGGAATTTGTGGCAATTAGTCTGGTTGGTGAAATGCGAGCTGCGCACGGCTCCTTTGGCTCTGTTGACTACATCTCCTCCGTCTGTTGAGAGCCCAGCTTGAGATATCTCCACCAAGTTAGGTGGGTCACAGTCTGTATGTCCTACTCAAATCTTGACCTTTAACTCTACTCACCATCAGTTCAAGAGCTTTTGCTCAAAAATAGTGATTTGCTACCTCCTTTACTTTGTTGCTGTGAGCAACAGTATCATCTCACCTACCCTTTCCAGGTATCGTGTTCAACATGTGTGCCTTCTTTGCAGTCTGGTTGAATCACAGTCTTGCTGCTTTTTCTGCCCTTCCATGATACAGGCTTTCCAGCTCATTCTCACAGCCTGAGCTCTTCTCCTGTCTCTCTTCATTTCATATCTCAGCCACTAAAGTTTCATATTCTTTGACTTCAACATTGCCAGCCTTGTTCCTTTCAGAGCTTTCACGAAGCTGACTGGAAAGACTGTAGATCTCTCATCAGATTGCCCAACCTGATGAATCTTTTATTGGCCTCACTTTATTCTGCACCATCAAATATGTCACCTGCATTTGCAATAAAGGTCCTTAGAAGTCTGTGTCTTTCCTTTCTACCAATTTTTTGGTCACTGAAGATGCTACTGTACTCAGACATCATACATAAGGTACCACCTCTTTTGCTTTCAACCCAGTACTGTCTTTTCCCATGCTGCTTCTTGCACCAGGAAACTAACACCCCTAAAAGCACCACGTAGTTATTCTGCCAGTTCATTTGGAAAACTCTCCTCCTTCATGTTTAGCAGAGGCTCACAGGCAGCTCTAGGTTTGTACCTAGACAGAAGCTGCATTCCCATAGGGACACCTCCCTGCCCAAGTCTAACACACACATCCCATGGGCTGCTTCTTCCCTTGGAAGAGTCCCATCATAGGCATTTCTCCCCTCGAGCCAGGCAGCCTTTTGGCCATGTTCAGGGGTCCTTATCTACACTTCAGTTTTAACTGAAGCTCTGTAGGACACCTTTACAAGGTTGGTGTTCATGTTTTCCATTGCTTGAAGAACTTTATTCTGACTTGCATTGGCATTCTCAGTGCTCACTCATTCATCTTCTGAAGCAGTATTTCCCTCCACCACACACTCACACCCACACATGCTGCAAAAAATAAGGAGAAATAATTTACTTTTTCTTTTTAAACACGGCAACATGCAGGATTGACCACTTCTTCACCTCTTGAGAGTATCTCTTTGTTAACATCATTTTCAATAGAAGTCTTTATCTGTGCTTTTACAGGTCTAGCCTTTTGAACCTTCAGCAGTATGTTCTTGGACTTTATGATTTTAACCAGGTCCATTATTATCTAAATACTTGGGGAAGCAGGCAGGGGAGGGAAGAGAGAATGACAAGTGACTTCTTAAAGTGCTGTTCTTGGTAGCTCTCTACAATATACATTAGGAACAGCAGGGAGAAGGGCTTTCATGGTAGGTCTGAGCCTGTTAAAAAAAGAAGCTATGGTGCACAGTCTCACCAAAAAAAAAAAAAAAAAAAGGAGAGGTTGGTTCATATCTGTCACCATTGGGCTCAGCATTTCATGTTTGCGTACGGTGATCCTGTTGTGCACAGTCTAGACAGATCGGTGTCAGGTTTGCCCCTGCTGCTTTACAGTCATACTGGCTATATTTGCTCATGAACAAAATCTCTTTAGGTGTTTTGGGATGCACAAGGCTTAAGATCTTTAAATGCTGCTCTCTAGAGTGTGTGTTCCTATTAATGGGCCCATAAAGATCCCCTTATTTATTATTGTTTAATTATATGCAACCTGTTGCTCCAAAATAACTGCACATAATTGCTATTTATTTCTGGGCTGGCTTCTCTGTACATGTATTTAAAACATACATTTTGGGTTTAGTGAATCCTGTGTTACTGATTGTTCAAAGTGACTTTATTTTCTGCTAACTTTTCTCTAAATGTTCTTTTGATATTTAGAGTGTTAGTGATGATATTATTACATCGCTGTTAGCTATTGAATGAATGATTGCCGTTGTATTCTGAATGTGCTGACGCTGAAAATCTGTGATATAAATAAACTTCCTCTGGTAACATCATTATAATAGCACAAGCAGCAGAAATTTATGGAAAGAACAGATTAAATGCTTAGACTTAAATTCTTCAGTGTGCAACTCTGCTTAAACTGCTGTGTCTGAATTTTGGGTTGCTGAATCAGGTGGAAAAAATCAAACTGACACATCGCTTGTCTGTGCATTTTTACTATGATATATTATGTTACTAAAAGAAAAAGCTCAAAATCTACCATTGATAATCCTGGCTAAAACTTGGAACATAAATTATTAAGATCTGTAGTTTCTTTTCGAAGTGGCCCAGGACTTAATGCATATATCACAGCAAAGAAATATAACATCAGCATGTACTTATGCATTATAACATGAGACATTTTTATGTAATAAAGCATTCACTATGTAATTGTTTATCTAAGCAGCCGATAGGAAGGTTGAGAAATTCACACAGTTAATCATATTTATTTAGCTAATTAACAGCTAATAGCATTAATCATAAAATGCATGAATAATTTAAAAGTAATTTATTATTGAATATGAAAACTATTTTCAAATTTGGTTTCCAAACTATATTTTGTTTATTTATATTGATAAAATCTCCCAAGATACCCAGTCTCAGTATTTCACGTACTCATCCTGTAAATTGAAAATGCAGGATGCAAAGTACTACACCAGGAATTTACCAGAGATCCACAGACCTCCAGTAACCATCTCCAATTACACTGTGTAATCACTCCTAGGCTAGGGAAATGAGACTCCCAAAGTCAGGGATGCTTATCTCTGGATTGCTAGTCACCTATACCTTGTGTGGAGCCTCAGGATTTCCCAGAAATGGGTTGAAAAGTAATATCATAATTATGCAGTAAGACTAGTGCACTGGTCCCCAACCTTTGCTGCCCCTTGGCAGCAATACTGAGCAAGTAATGTTGTTCAGTGGGATAATAATTTCTCCCTGTCAGCCTTAAGTGTTAACTCCTTAATTCCCTATGGCTCAGAGCAATGCTGTCCATTAACAACCTGTGGGGAATTAGTGGAAAAGCTGAAGACATCACCAGCATCTGTGTTTCTAATTCAGTAGGTTTGTTCTCTTCTTTTAGATAACTTTTTTATTACAAGTTTAATAGTGCCCAGTGAGACTCACTAATAAATGAATGACTGTTCATTTCCTGCACAGGTTTTGTCAAATTTGCCCTATTATCTCCCAAGTCCAGACTAAGAGTAATAGACTGACAAGTCTCATAGAAAATTGAGGAGAGGGAGATATGTCTCTCTAGGGGAAGAACAGGAAGACGTGCATAAAGGCAAAATTAAAGTATAAAACTGAAAAATTAAATAAAGTAGCATTTTATCTATATTTTTCAAACATTTATTTGTAACCACATTTAAATTAATTGAAGTAAATGACTGAACTCGGCAGGTATGCAAAAGATGAAATTATAAACATTCACAGAAAGCATTGCAGCAGCACATTAGCAGTGCTGTGGGGATAGCTGCGTAGGAGGCATTTTCATATGAAATCTATTTTTTTTCCTAAGTTATTTATAATTGTTTCAGGAAAAAACTACCTCCCTTCAGGGCTTTGGCCTGTAGAGAGGGTGCTTGCTTGCTTTATGGTGATGCATTTTCAAATGTGCCCTGTTCACTATGGCCATTTTAGAGTTATCGTTCTGTGGTACAACAAGTTTAGACCAGCTGAATTTTTTTCCAAATCATGTTTGTCTGGTTTGGGGTTCATTTTCAATGAGCTGAGTGTTAGTTTATTGCAGAAAGGAAAGCTTTCAATCAGTAATTGAACTCCATACTGACTTGGACCTTAATCCTGCAATGGTTTATGCAGATATTTAAGGTGTCCATAGAGCAGCCAGTGGGCATGGAGTCTGCTTTATGGGACTGCCTTCCTTTGGAAATGGGAGATCTGCTGATGACAATAACTTGAAATGCTCACTTAAAGTGGGCTGCAAAGCACACAATTAAACACATGTTTGAATCTCATCATCCTGGGAGACCATTTCCAAATATTCAGAAATTACCTGGGTTTAAATCTCAAATAAATGCTGTTAAGGATGAAGAAATTCAGTGTAAAAATAATGAAACCGTATATTTGTATGCTTCAGTATTGGATCATTTCACTCAGATTCTGAACATAAGTTACATTTCTCTTTTACACTTAAAAAAGGAAACTGCAGTTCAGCGATATTATGATCTAAGTTTATACTAATATATTGCAATTTGTGTGCTCAAAACAGTCATTTTAGATTGCAAGTATTTGCACATTTAAACTAATGTATAAGATCACATAGATAAGGTCTATAAAATTATACATTATTGCAGTCCAATTGGATTATAAGAATTATGAGTTTCTTTTAAGAGTATATGTGCTTTTGTAAACTTATCTGGTTACCTAGTTTAATAGAGAATAACATCCTTTTGTGTGTTTTTGTGGTGGGGGAGTGAGAAGAGGAAAGGGAAAGGTTTTCATCCGTCCTATAGAATACTGTAAAGAGATTTTAAAGGAGAAATTTTAAATTGTATAGAAAGGTTATCATTTTCTTTGAAGTCATATGAAACTCAGCACAAAGTGCTGATGACTTATTTTCATGTAAATTCTTCATCTTGATGTAATTCACATGGCATCAGCACTGGTAAGTAATCAGACCTTTCTGATGAAACCTAAAGCACATAAGAATAAATGAATGCCATACATTTAACTCTTGACTGTAAAGCCATAGTCTAACCTTGGTTTCAACTGTATAACCCATAAAATATACAAGAAACATGTAAACCAGGGTTACTGCAGTAAAGGTGAGCCTGGCAGTAGCTCACAGTGCTGTAGAGCACAGGATTGCTGCTGTGAGGCACTGCCCACTGTAGCCACCCCAGACTGACTTTGGGCCTCCTTAGCTCCTGCCTGGCACGCTGACCTCAGCCTTGGGGCAGAGGTCTATTTCATGCATAATTAAAGTTATGTATGTGAGCAGGCTTATGGACACCCTGCTCACTCAGAGCTGAGGATTCTTTGTTCAGATCCCAAATGAATTTTGTTTATGTGTGTATCAGTGTTCTTTGCTGGCCGGGGACAAAGACATATTAATACTTATTCAGTCTTTTGTAATATCCTCTGCAATCCTCAAATTAAGGTTCCATGTAAGTATATTGTAGTGTTGTCGGTTGTTCATGTTATTAATCCTGAAATAATAAAATGTGTATTAGATAGAATCAGGGCAGCTCAACAGTATATTGCAAGCTATAAGCTTTCATTAACAGCTACAAGAAATTTTTTGTTAACTCAATGTGTGTAGAGACAGGGAGAGAGAGAGCTGGAGGGAGTATGATTTGGGTTTGATAAAGAGAGGATAAAACAGGAGTAGGATTTGGATTCTGGACAGCTCTGGCTGCTCTTCAGTTTTTTCCATCAGTTGTCTTCTGGCGATACATTGTGCTACTTGCTCAAACATAATAATGGTCCTTTATAATGGTCTTTTAAACATGTGTTTCATGTGCCAGGTAGGTTAATGTGCAAGAGCTTTTTATTTTTACCATTTTTTTTGCATTGCTCTCAGCAAATAAATGAAGGAAGAGTGCTACAGAACACACCAGCTTGGGAAATTTTTTTGCACTATGATTAAGGAATAGTTTGTCTATAACCAGAAGAGATCTCAGTCACTAGGAGATTGCAGTAGCCAAAAGGGGTATTAAATCATCTGGCTAGGATCAGATCTGGAAAGAAAGGCCATTGTTATGGCTGCAATCTGACTGCTGAGGAGAAGCAGCCAGGAGTGAACTGCCCGCTCCTACTTCCCTCCATCTGCTCCCTCCTTTCTCCATTTTTCTAAATATTTCTTTTGTGCCATTCTAATTATTATCAGCAGAGGCACTTGATAGAAGCTCTTTGTTCTGACAGGTGTGGTGGGTCCTCCTGTTTCAGGGAATGGTGGAGGAGCACTGCAGAAACAAGAGCGAGATGCTAACGCACACTTGGAAGGACAGGCACGTGTTTATTTCCCAAATGCTTTTGGCTGGAGTGGCACGTGAAAGCCCGTTTCACATGTTTATATGCAGTGCCTGGTGCTTTCGTGTTCCTCAAAGGCATCTGATGCTGCTGAAGCATCACAACTTGGCTGTCTTTGGGATCAGAAGGTTCAGCATCTCTGGGGCCTGCTGCATCTGCTGGTTCATTTGGCAAGAGAAGCAGTGGTTCATAGTAGTGTCTTCCACCTCTGAAGTTAAGCAGAAGAATATATTAATTGTAGTTATGTGTTGTCATCTGTACACTTGGGGAACAATTAGGGAAAACCTTTCTAATTTTCTGTGCAAGCTGAGCCTCGGGTGCTCGGTAATAAACCAGCAAACTGTGACTTTGGCGTTTGGATATATTGCAGCCTTGCATGACTGCTGAGCTAAAAATGAAGCGATTCTTTCTCTCCTTCCTTAAAACTGATTTTCACAGTTTTCTGAATTTCAGGTTTCTGAAGTTTCCCCAAAGTAGCATTGTTATGTGGCTTAATAGAGGCTTTTGTGTGGGATTATATACATTTGAGAAAGGGAATCAGTGGATTCTTATAAATGAATAGTGCAACATTTCTCCTTTATCTACATGTTTCATTTTTTCTCACCAGATTACAAAGAGAAATTGAGTCAAAAAAAAAGTTGTGGCCATTGCTAGACAAGGAAACAGCATGCTGTTAGGGAGGGAAGGTGGAAGGTCAATGTCCTATGCTTTGGTTTGGCCCAAAGGAGGCTGCAGGGCTTGTGCCAGCCCTGGGTGCAGTGCAGAGCAGCACATGAGTGCCCTGGAGTGTGCAGTTGAGTTGAGCTCTGCCAGTTTAAGCAATCAATCAAACCAGTCTGCCTTCCTCATCAGTTAATGCAATGAATGAGATTCATAATGTACCATGAAATGAAAAGCTTTTCTATGGAGGTTTAAAAACAGAAATGTGACTGCTTAGATACACACTATACAATTGCCTTCAGTTCCAAATCATATGCTATCAACTTCAATTAGGTTGAAAACTCTTATAAGATTTGACTTTTGCATCTGGGCAGTGTCTTAAATTGGTGTGTTGGTCATAGGTAAATACAATCTGATCACCGAAACGTGGAGGAAACGGTAGGAGACTACACCAAGACATTGCAGCTAGTAACAGCCCCTAAAGCTGCAAGGCCTGGTTTACAGCATTCCTGTAAATCAACTTCTCTATGATATTGTAGGCATTGGAAATCGTGTTATCACACTGCTGTGGTTAAAATTCCCATTGCAAATGGCAATTGCATGTTGTAGGATGTCTCAGATGCCCCATCCATGGTGCTGATGTTGCCTTAGTGCTAATGGCAATAGAGCTTCATCAGTATTAACAGATGCAGTGGCTTATCTAAGCCTATCAATAGAGTAGCCATATGCTCACTGGGAAAGTGCAGTATACTATTTCACAGAAAGTTAAAGAATCATTGACAGTTTAAGTGACAGCATGGTATATAGGGAGATGCCGTAGTGAAAAATTTGTCTGATGGCTTAGATTTATTTTTTCCCGTCAAGTTTAAATTGTCAACACTCCTTGTAATAATAAAACTCTTTGCATGGAGAGGGCTATAATTTAATTTACTACTGTGAATATTGATTCCTGGATAGTACATTCTTTATCCTGCAGATGACCTAGATCCTTGGTTCCCTAGGGGTTTTGAATAATAACAGCAGCAAAATGGTCTACATAAGAGACTTGATGGAGATTAGTTACTTTCTCTGCTGACATTTTAATTTTATTCATTTAATTTCTTCCTCATATTCCATGTCTTGCTTTGTAAGCTGGAAACCATTGTCAGTGAATTGGTGTTGATGAGCTCTGAGTGTTTTAAACATCATTCTTCCTAATCATATCAAAACTTATGTTCAAAGTAAACTAGAAAAGGCCACATTCACTTTGAGATGTGATTTCATTCCTCATAAATTGAAATAATCCTCATAGAGATGATTTACTCCAAGTCTCTATATTGAGAGTATGATTACCTTGTGCTCCTGACAGAATTCCCTTACAGCAGTCATTATGGTGAAGGGTTGGATCTTCTTTAGAAACATTTGGGAGTATTCCCACAATGCAGGGAAAGCTGATGAAATTCCCCTTGGAATCCACAAAATCCTCTATTTCCAACTTTTGCCATTATAAGAAAGGGTAAGAGCTACAAAAGTAATCCAAAATTCTTGAAAAAAATAAGGAAAGGCAGGAAACAAGGCTGGTAGGAGGGAGAGAATAGGAGTGTGGGAGGGGAGGTAGGAAGGGTCTATCACTTGCTTTCTGCGTCCCCAGTTGAGGCTACAAATGGATGAAATATCCAGGTTTTTGAAGGCTCTGTTGCTCTAGGGGTCAGTGATCAGTCAGATTATTGGGAGCCTAAGAGAATTATCAGGTCTCTCAAAAATCCCCATCTACCCATGGGAACATGGCAGAATTCTATGTGGAAAACCCCAAACAGAACACGACAGAATAGCACAGTTTCGGCCTAAAACAGGGGTAACTTCAGCAGGTTTTTTAGCAGTATTTCCTTTGCCCAGTTATTTTGAGCCACTCTAAGGCGATTAGAGCAGCTCGTTACCGACACTGAGGAGCTGAGAAGGCGAGTTGTGTTCCCTTTTGAGAAAACTGTCACTATCTCTGCGTGAGCTCAGATGGAATTGAATAAAAGTCTGTTTTGTGCTCGGAGTAGCAAGCGAGCCCTTTTTTTGCTTTCTGTGGCTGGGGGTTAATACAGTCAGCTGGGGGATCTAAAGCCTGTTTGCTCCGCCTGCTCTGCGAGCTCTACTGCAACAGGAGATACTGTGTAACACTACATTAAAGACTATTTTCCCTGTCCCCGAAGAGTTTCAGTGCTGCCCACCAAAGAAGCCTGTACCTAGTTTAGTGACTGTTTTCTCCCTGAAACACTTTCCAGTCAAGGACCTGATTAAGTAATACCTTAAGCTTACAAAAATCTTTCCACCACCATAATTAGAAAGAAGTAGGAAAATGTAATTGCCTGGACAGGATTTGTGATGGGCACATTTCTTAGCATAGATTATTTCATATCTATAATGGATACATAAAATTGCTTTTATATAAAAATAGAATTCTAAAAATGTTGTTAAGTCACTGAAAGTTGTGTTTTAGTTTTATCTAAGATGAGACAAAAAATCTGACAGTATAGCTGAGTATCTGTTATGGACCAAAAGGGAGAAAATTACTGCCTGTGGGGAGTGATAAACCCTCTAAACCCATCTGTCTGGCACCACAACTGAAATATGAGAAAGAGGTTCTTGAAATAATTTGAAGATATTTTTGTTGAAAATCAAATTTTCAAGTTTTAATAACAGCCGTTTAGGTCACAAGGTTTTGTGGTTTGTGTACCACACACAAACCTGGTTTGTGTACCAGGAAAACCAGGATACTTGGCCACAGGTTCAGTTTCCGAGTAGATAATTACCACAAGTATTCTTAGGAATAGTATAGACATTTTGGAAATGGTATAGTGAAATCTGAAAAGAAATTCAGGATGGAACAGCCTGGTTCTTAGTCACAACCTCAGCCGTTTCAAGCAGACACAGATTTTATTTCATTCAACACAGTCACTGCTGTTCTTTATATATCTCCCACACTTCATGGTGCACAGTATGTTCCTACTGCACAATCTTCAGGCACAGAGAGACTAAAACTAATAGATTTTGGATAGGTGGGGTTTCTTAATTAAGCATTGCATTTTAAATCATTAAATATATTTAAATTTAGTCCTGGAAATACTCTGTGTTATTATTAGGACTCAAAATCTAGGTCAGCCTCTCAGAAGATTCTGGGATGAGGGCATGTCAGCATGGGCAAAAGCATTAGCCATTCAGGCTGCATGTGAATATGCAGAGCTTCATATGAATTTTTATTACGTTAAAGAAAAGGGTTAAGGAAAAAGCCAGAAGGGTTTGGTAGAGAAAAAAAAAATCTGCATTTGTAAGTAACAGGAATTTGCAATTTAGCCCATGAGTTAATGGCAAAATAAGCCCTTAAAAGTATTCTTTTCTACAATACTTCATTTATGGCTACTGGTTAATAAGGCTACTCTGATTTCAATAGTTGCCTTAATTTAAAATGCTACCTTGATTTTCACAGGAATGGCTCTTATTCCATGAATAAATTATTACTTTGTCACTGTTTTTGTCAGCACTATTAACTATGGAATATATTCTGGCTGGTCATTTTAAGTGTCTTTCTTATCAGTATTGTGCCTGGCATTCATTATCCTCTTATCTCTCCTCCATTTCTCTCAGTAGAGAGGTAATGGATTGATTACTTTCACTGCTATATTGGTCAGGATGTACAACAAATTCTCTTCAGCTCTACAGCTCATTCATCATGGATATCCTTTAATCCCCCATCCCTGAGTTTAAACGTTTCATTCTCTTCATATATATTGGATATTATTAGCAAAGACTAGAATCCAAGCAGTGCATCTTTTATAACTCCTTTACAGTAAAACATAGTCACTGAAAATGTCTGTGTGGGGAGCTGTCTCTGTTATACTGCCCAGGGAGTGTTTCGGTGCCACAGAACCACTAATTCAGCAGCATTTGCATTTTCTGAAATACTGAATTCTGTGTTGCAACTGAAGAATTACTGAAAAGAAAAACCACAAAATGGGTTCTTTGTGGTGTGCTGCTCCCCAGTGTGCTGCATATTCCTATGGTTAGTAACAGAGTCTCTGCTAAATGGGTGCATATTGTTAATTTTTAAATTATATTTGAAAATAAAGACTGTTTTCTTGTAAAAATTATGTGCTGTACATTGTGCATTCATACTATATGGAAAAATCTGTTAGAGCAGCTGAGTGGATGTCACAGGGTCTACTCACTGTAGAACTGGAGAACAGAGAGTAGCAGTACTTCCCTTGGATTTTCTAAGAAACTTGTTCTTCCTGGTTAAACTATCATTGCAGAAGAGTCCAGAAGGCATCAACATTTTGCTTGGAAGGACCAAGACAGTAGAAGAATGATAGGTCAAACAAACTGAAAGTATACATAAAGACTCTTCTAGAGATGGGAAAAGAAGTTCTTGCTTCCTGAGGTATATGAAGGACACACAAAGTCTCTATTTTGCAAGGGAGGTTCCCCAGAGTGTAGCCATGTGTAAGAGGTAGGTCTGTATCACTAACTGCTCATCCTCTGGGAGGCACATTTGCTTTTCTTGTCACTGGCACTGTTCCTGATACTGATGCTTATCAGTTTGGTCTGCACCCAAGCACTGACGTGAGATTATATCAGCACCTCCTGTGCAGGAAGGGCTTAACCCACACTTTTTGAAGGCATTGGCTTCATCCTGGGAACAGACTAATCTTGACTCCAGAACAGAGGAAAGAAATAGTCTAAATCTTTCCAAAAGGTATTAGTCAAATATGGGGAAAGGCACCAGTCACTACAAATTATCTAACTCAGATGCCAACCCCAAAATCACTGACAGTCCTGTGAGACAGTCTCTGTTACTGTCTAGCCCTTCCTAAATCTGGTGCTGATGAAGGCTTCTTGCAGTACCCTGAGGTTCACAAACAGCCTCTTCAATGCTCTTCCCTTATATCCATGCCATGGTCTCACTGTCTTCATCAATAAATATTAAAATCTTCTCAGAATTATTCCAGATGAGTTAAGCCTGATAGAGAACAGAGGAGAAATTTAAAAATTGATAACCATACAGTGACCTGGAAGAGCAGCAAGTCCCCTCAAAGAGGGTGATGGTATTCATGCCTTTTTTTTCCAAACAGCAGAAATATGATATCAATAAATAAGAATGATGAGTCATCTGAAATGCTGACAGTATTCAAGTTACAGCCACGATGCCTCTGGATGGGGAAGAAGCAGGGAGGAAGGAGATCTAGGCTATGATTCTAAGGACCTCTATTTGAGCATGTATCTTACAATGCTGTAACAGACTGCAGAGAATAGACCAAGCACAACTGATCCACTGTTCAAACATGTAAAGAGGTGGGAATTTATCTTTTTTCTTTAAAGCATAAATAGTAAAGCACTGAAGCATTTCCAGTAGTGTGTCTGCCCAAAATAAACCTCAGAACCGCTGTGTATTTTCCCTTGAGAAAAGGGAAAGAGTACTTGCTTCTGATGGCAACACGCTTCCTAACATGAGTTTTGCAAGAAAAATACATCATGTCAAGATACTTTTGAGCTGTCCTTCCTCCTCAATTAAAATAAAAAAAATCTCCTTACCATTATACCTATATTCAACTTCTGGGGAGACAGTCCAGAAAAAAGATTGTATTGCTTCAGCTGGGTACTGAAATCTCTGTTAGCAGCCCCTTACCTCTTTGACATCTCCTCTTAGATGTCTTGTCAGAGTCTCTGCCTCTGACATCTCTTTCCGATGTCTTTTGTAGTTGCTTTAAATGGAACATGGCCAAAAATTAAGTTCTTATCCTTCCCTATGTCCCTTTTATTGTTATCAACAGTGCTGTTATCATCTCCGTCTCCCAGCAGTCGGCATGTTCATAGTTACACTTCTGAATGTTTTACTTGCCAGAATTTCTCTGGTCAGATCAACAAGGTTTTTGTCACTGCTCTAGAAGTAATTAGGAAGGACAGATTTCCCAGCAAGAGAGAGGCATGCAAGCAAATCTAGACCCGTGTTAGGATCCATGAAGGTTACTGCTTAAAGGGATAAGATTTTTAGTAGGGCATTAGAGCCCAACAGAGGGGAAAAAATACTTCTCTCTGTGCTGTTTTAATTTGTACTGAAACTATTAATAACCCAGGCTTTTCTCATTTCCTGTATTTTTCCCAGTGTGTTGTCCCTTTCTGCTTCTGCTCCCACCAGACTGAAAGAAAGAGTTATTTGTTGTCTTTAGAAATGTCATTTGTCCTGTATCACAGTATTTGATTTCCTGGCACCTTTTGCTCAGCTCCGTGGTTCACAGTGGGGATAATGTTCTGTCTCAGTGACCCCATCATATTATAGTACAACACTGAAATTCTTTCAGGTATGCAGGAGAGGGAGAACTGCTAAGAGTTCAATGTTGCACTCTCCCACAGAGAACACTCTCTATTTCAGCCCATCATTGATTTAAAATTTGACAGCCTCCAAAAGGAAGGGAGGGTTATCCATGCACTTAAATGCATCCTGGAAGGGTGAGATTCAGCCTGTATTTCCATCAGACAATCTGTAGATCCACCTCATTTGACTAATTTCTGCTAGTATTTTAATAATTTCAAAAACAACCCTTGCAGAAGTCCTATTTTCAGCCTGTCCTGTGTTTGAATGCAGGCTCCAGTATTCAGCCAGAAATCAATCATTCCTTGTCTTTAGAGGTTTCCCCCTGACTTTGCTCCTCTGGCCCTAGGACAGGGCCATGCCATACTGTTTTGGTTTGGGCAGGGACTTGGGACTGAGAGCAGAAGGGTTGGTGTCAGGGAGCTGCAGCCTCAAAAGCAAAACTCCAAATGAATTTTTGGGTGCTCCATTCTCAGGTAGTGCTGATGCACATTATTTCTATGTTATACTAGAGCTTGTGTCCACCTCAGTCCTCAGGCAACTTGAATCTTCTCCTTGGCGATGACATTTCTGCTTGTCCTGGCTGAACTCAGGTATCCTGTTCCTTTTATCTATCCCAAGATCACTTGAAGCTCAGCTGCCATTCTCTATTTCATATCTGGAGGGCACTCACCAGTGTGATATTTCCAGCTGACTAGTGCAAAATTTTCTGCTTTTTGAGAATCAGGAGCTTCTAAATTACCATCTCTTCTAAACTGCTACCTTTGCCGTGGATTACCTCTGTGACTTTATGTTAATGATTGTATCAAAAACATATTCAAGTAGCTGTGTCAAGTTTGTCATCAGGACCCCATAATGCTGTTCTTAATATACTAAGATCATTATTGAGAGACTAAACATTTTTCTTCCATATAGCTCCTGTGCACTGATTTGAGAATTTTGATAATTTTGTATGTTTCTGGTTTTGAGTTCTTGTGAGTTATATGAGATTAATTATTAAAACCAAATATGAATATAGCGTAATTTCAGATGTTTAATAGCTGAAGAAATAATAGCCCAATTTTGTTGAAGATACACAATTTTCAAGAAAGTAGCTTAAAATATGAATTTTTTTTTATCTACATTTATATTAAAATATGGTACTTAATTTCTACTTGTTTCAATTTCGATTAGAAATGCTAATTCAAATAAATTCAAGCTGAGAAAACAGTTTTGAAAACTAGCAGTTAAAAAGAGATCCGAAACCATCACTGAATAGGATATGGGAAAATTAATGCCATCCTTCTTAAAGCAGGTCAAAAATGAAAGCCTGAATGAGTATTAGCACTATTTTTTAAAAACATGCAATACAATATTCATTAAGTTTTGATCAAATGTTTTACAAATGGAGGGTGATTCAGATCTTTTTATAAAATTATTTTATTGTAGAAGCATTTTACAATTAGATGATTTGTCTTGCTAGGAAAATACTCTCCTATTATTACATTCAGATTAGACTGAGACTTAGCTGAGGAGATTTTGAGATTTTGGTTTTTGGTTTCCTAGACCTATCCAGGATAACTCTCCTCCTGGTTTCATGGGAACAACTCTTGTATTGAGTGTTTGCCATAGAAAGTTTGAGAAGGCTATTATCAAACTCTGAAAAAAAAAGATCCTGAACTTCTGCTTTATAATAACTTTTTAATACAGTATCAGAAAGATGCAAAAGATCTTCCTGGAGACTGACATTTAGCTATTGTGCTCTTTTAAATTAAATGACAGCTCATACAGGCATTGAAGGGCTAGGTGTAGAATCCTGTTATTTAAACATTGTCAAAGCTTGGGTTTAATTACCTCTAATTCAGTGTCGTTTCCCTGTCCTTGCATACTCCTGTCTTTCTTTCAGTCCCTCTCTGTCTTTTCTTTCTGCTGGCCTTGAAAGGCTTTGGGCACCTGTCAGGGTTACAGTGGGATTTCAAATGCCTTCACGCTGGTTGCTGGGTAGAAGGGAAAATTATGTCCTGGCAGAGCAGCAGCGAAGCATTTCCTTGTCAGCTGGGAGATTCGGGTTGCAGGGTAAAGCTGGAGTGCTGAGTCCCGGGCTGGCTGGGGCTCTTAGTGTTCCAAATGATGTATGGTGGTTTCTGAGGCAAACAGAGCCACCCTGCTTTGCTGATCAAAAACGTGGAGGATGCATTTGGACTTTCATAGCCAGAGTGAACGGCCATTTGTCAACTTCACCATCAAATGAGCTGGCAGAAGTTGCACTGCGCTTGTCATGGAAATCACAAAATCATAGAATGGTTTGGGTTGAAAGGGAAGTTAAAGATCATCTCCTTCCAACCCCTTGCTGTGGGCAGGGAACCTTCCACTAGGCCAGGTTGCTCCAAGCCCCATCCAACCTGGCCTTGAATACTTCCAGGGATGAGTACCAACAACCTCCCTGGGCAACCTGTTCCGGTAAATAATTTTACCAACCTCACCAACCTTCACAGTAAATAATTTCTTCCTAATATGAAATCTAAAACTACCTTCTTTCATCTTAAAGTAATTCTGCTTTCCTAAATGTCACAGGAAGGGCTGTGGTACCAGCACAGTCTGCAGCTCTGGGATAGCAGCACATTGAGGATCACAGCCCAACTGTGACAGGGATGAGTAGCAGCTCCTAACAAAATCAGCCAGTAGCATGTGTCAGGGGATGGGAAAGCCAACCAGGAGTGGGGTGGCACAAACATGTAGGGAGATCAAAGTTGCCTTTCGTTCGGTGCTCATTCAGATTACTATTTTTGGCAGAAGTAGCTCAGATTAAAGACAACCATTCCTGAATACTTTAAAAGAAATAAATGGCCTTCTATGCATACCTACCTCTCACCTCTCCTTGAAATGCTACTGCAGTTCCTTGGTCTCTGTGGATATATGAATGATAAGTCTATTTCTCCAATGTGATTTTGGATGACAAGTACTCCTAGGCCCTGAATGGCAATTTTGTAATGAAAGTTACACCAGAATAGCCAGGAACTAAACAGTACCCAATAAGGTTTGCTTTTATGTAACCACCATTCAAAAGCAGTTATCCAGCCTTTGGGTGATAACAGTTTTCCACCTCAGTTATGCCCAGTTCAGCAGCTTGGTTGTCTAAAATAAACCCTAAATTTCTTCCTCTTTCTATTTGAATCCCATTTCCCTCTTCGCATTCAGTTCACATTCTTTTCCTTTCAAAGCTTTCTCAGCATTTATGGCTTCAGAAGCCTCTTCCATTTTTTCCAATGAATTCCCAAATAGTGCAAAGTCACCTGCTGATTTTACCCAGATCAAGAGACCTCTTTTTGTCTTAATCAGCTCTCAGCATGTGCATGGTGTACTTCATGCCAGTAGTTCCTGTCCTGGGTGCTCCCTGGCCACTGGGAGCAATGGGGGCAGCCCTCAGCAATCTCTGCCTTTTGGTAGACAAGCATCAACCCAGCTGGATCAAAGTAGTTGAAAAATGTGGACAGCCAATCAAAGCTCATCAGCTCCCCTTCCTTTGTACTTAGTAGGGATAGATGGACAATCCTGAGGGAAACCCAGCTGCGCTGAAACAGATGTCCAAGGAAGTGGGAAGACTTCCCCACTGGAGCTGCTTGTTTCTGTCTGCAGAAGGAGCCTAGAGACCAAAATTAAGGCCAAATGCCTTTTATACAGCTAAATGTAGATTTGATAAATTTCAGCCCAAAATATGTACCCTCTGTAAAAATACACAAGTGTGTTTATCACAATTCAATTTTAATAAGCAGTATTTTGAGGAGTGCTCTCCCGTCCTCTGCCTGAGGGACTGGTGTGGAACGGAGTTGTATCCTCAGCCGTCTGCTGCAGTGCTAACAGAGGTGGACTGAAACAACTGTCAAAGCTGACACATCAAAGATCTTTCTAGCTTTTCACAGCCTTGAGAAAAAACAACCTACTCAGATGTTTTCCTTAATTTTTTTTCCAGATTTTCCAAGAAAAGCCCNAAAAAAAGAAAGAAACCAGAGAAAGTATATTAATAAAGATAATGCCATGATTTTCCCATCAATCAAGGACCACTGTGATTCTTCTTATTAAAAACATTGATCCACATGGGATACCATTAATACTGGAAAATAAGATAGAGTTAACAATATATATTGCCAGTGCTTGTATATATGTGAAATTATAAACTTGAAAATGAAAATACACATGAAATAGATAAAAGGGCAAAAGGTGTGTTACTTTACAGTCTAGTAGAAATGAAGAGGCATGTAGTGAATATTGTTCTCCTTTGCTGGCTTTAAAGGCACGAAAAGCAATTTGAGATGTAGTCTTGCTTTAATGCCATTTTGATTCCTCCCACAGTAACCTCAATGCCTTCTGTGTGTGTGTGTGGACGTATACATAACATTTCTATTAAAAAAACTTGGTTCAGTTCTGGTTAAAAATGTTTTGTTATGTTACTATTATTCATGCAAACCCTAAATTTTGCATAGTTCCATGAAAAAAATGCATTTCAAAATGGTTTTCCAAAAATAGTTTATTGGTGAAATTTCCACCTAACCCATCATGGCCAATGCTTGGGGCCATATGTGGTGCTTGGCTTTAGGTGCCAGAAAGGTGACTTAGTGCACTTGAGTTCAAGGAGACAGAAAATAATGGGTCAAACTGCTGTACTGTGCCATGAGGCCTTTGTTGTGATAGGTCCTAGTGCAGGCTAGTTGCCCCTGTGGTCTGCTGGGAATGCTGGAAGTCGTTTCCTGAGGGATGAAGCTCAAGCACAGCCCCACCAGACCCGCCTAAGCTCAGGCCTGAGCTAGCGATGCCCACACAGCACCACACTGTGTTGGGCTGAGGTTCTGTCACGCCCTGGCTCCTTTGGAAACCCATTGTTGCTGCCCTACACTCCCTTCCGAGGTCTGGAGGTACCCTGTGAGGTGATACAGGCATGAGCCTGGGGCTGAGTACCTCGAGCATCACATCATTCAGAGTACAAACCACTTCCATCTCAGAGGAGGTGAGGGGGCAGTTTGTTTTGTGAACTCAGTGCTTTGATTAATCTACTGAAATATTAACATGCCTGGTGAGGTAGACCAAAATATCCTCTGGATTTATAAATATTCATATACTAACATCTGCCACATCTGCATAGTTATAATTCTGTTTTCATGGGAGGAAAATCGTCTCTTTGAGGAAGGTCCAAAGTAGCAGAGGGTTTCTCTCATCATACCTGTCACTTAGCAAGTTGTGTAACTTTTAAAGATCTCTTACACTTGCATTATTTTAGGGTTAGCATGGTCTACAGGTTCTGGATTTAACTCCGGAATAACTGCTGGTAATGTTCCTGGATCATTTTTATTACGTGTATGTGAGGTAGTATATGTTTTTTACAACATAAAACAGCCTCTTTGATCATTTGCTGTCTGATTTCTGCCACTGGCACAGTCCTGAAACCGCTATGTTTTGCACAGTTAATAGAGTCAGATTTTCCTTATAGTGTTGACCTCTACCTTTGGTGCTTAAAAACATGCCTTCCATTTCCTATAGCTTGGCACAAGCCTTCAAAACTCCATGTGCTTTCTTTTTCTTCTATTTTTAAATTTTTTTCTTGCTTTACAGTTTTACTTTATTCATGGTTATTCTGCTCCAAGATGTCTTTTCACCAGGTTTACTCCCAGCTTGGTTCATCTGCATTTTGCCTCTAAAATTCTTCATCTTAAAAAAATAAAAAAAAAAAAATAAAAAAATCAGCAGCTGGCTTGCTAGTTAGCAAAAAAAAAAAAATTACTTTTTTTTAAAGTTCAGCATATTGGACATCTTTGTTGCTTCCTAATTTTTAGGCATAGAGAAGGCATTGTTTCGGTGCACCACCAAATATGTGGGTGCACAGCAACCATATTATCTTCTTGCTTTCAAAAAAACTTGAGAAGATTGTTCCTCAAATAGATTCAAATTGAGTCATTTTTTGAATGTCTTTTTTTCCTTCCAGAATCTCTATTCAATACTGCAAAGTTGTTTTTAAGTAGTTAAATTAATTTTTCTCATTTATAGAATTAATACTAAGAACCGCAAAATAATGGGGCTATTTCTTGGGTCCATCAATTACAGAAGAAGAAAAACATAAGAATAACTAGAGTTTGCTCTTCCAAACTTCCAAAGTTCTGAACTTTGACTTCTTTTACTTGAACCAGTATTAAAGATTGGTGTGAAAATGATGTAAAATTTGTGTGAATAAGACAAGAATGGTATAGTCCCCTACAAAAGGGGATGTCTTGCTTTTATGTGAAGTTGTCATTGCAGACTATTCCCTGGAGAACAAGCAGAGATTTGAAGCTCTGATGAATGGCTGTTTTACAGAGTAGGTTCTTGCCTTCCTGCTCTATCTTTTTAACCTTTGACATTACTTTGGTTAGTCAAAAGCAGTTTGATCCTATTATTTCAAGAGAAATCATTATTTGTCTTTATGACAAATTACAGATAGGTTAAATTTTTCAAGAGCTGTTAAGTCCCAGGCTCAGAAGTTATTTAGGCATTTTGAAAAATTTAATCTACATTTTCTGTGGTTTTGTTGGGATTTTTTCATTTCTTGAGAGTTCTTGCAGACAAGGACCCCAGAGCTGCTGCTTCACCTTCAGTTTTATTTTACATTTACAGCATTATGAATCTTTAAAAATAAGTTGCAGCCTACCCAAATTACACTTCAGTTGAGCAATTTGGTGTCCTTAGGAATGCACTGAATTATCTTAATCACATTCTCAATGATACATTACTACCTTTAAAAATTATTGCTAGGAGAAAATCACAAGTGTATAAGAAGGAGCTGAAGAATAAAAGTGTAACAGTTAAAGGAAAAAAGGAAGACTAAACAAAAGCCAAGACCTAAGTTAAGCTGACTAGAAAATTAACATTAAAAATCAATGTTTCTTTGGTGGTATTGCAAGTGTGTGTCTCTGTAACTGTAATTATTATACAGTACAGCCGTGGGGACCAAAATCTGCTCTCAGTTGAACGGGTGTGTTGGTTAGACCTGGGAAATACTCGATGTCACTTAAAAAGGGTTTGTGTCAGTTTAACTCCACGAGACACTACACAGCCACATAGCTGAAGCAATCTCTGATTATGGCTAAGTAGGTACTGCCTGATGGAGTATTGACAGTGTCTTCAATGAAAGAAATTATCCTTGAAACTATTTTTTCCTGTAAAATGCCATTTCAATCAGTTTTTTCCAAACCACACTAATTAGAAAAGTCATTTAACCATCATTAACAAGGTACATATTTCCAGAATTTGTTATGAGAGATGATGTTGTTTCAAAATCTATTTTATATTTATTATCCAGTTTAGTGAAATTTAAATAGCAAGTTGATATGATAGTTCATTAAGATGTAAAATGGTCAGATACACTATTTTCATTTTAGAATGTCATGCTTTTAATTATATTGTTGCTATTTAGTACCATAAAAACGTCCTATTTTCTAGGTCAATGTTTCATATTTGTGTTAAGATTAAAACCGTTTGACATTTTGAATAAAAATATATTAATTCATTGTATTAATTAAAAATAATGACCTAGAAAAAACGTTTCCAAACTAACCTAAAGACGTCAGTGCAGTGAGACATGAGTTATGCCATATTGTCACTATTAATGACATTTTCTACAGCCAAGTAAAAATGTACATACAAATGAAAAAAAAAAAAGGACTATTTTCATTTTTAAAACTGCGTCCATGAAATCTTCAGTCCACTGAAAGGGTCACAGGTACTTGGAAAGACAAAACCAGCTTTTGAAATATTGACATTTCATGTGAAACATAAAGGGCAGCTTTTGCACAGGTAGATGTTTGTTCTTCTTCAGTACATGCTGGCCTTCTGCTGTCGGAGCAGAGAGGGCAAGTACACGAGAGGTGAAATCACAAAGCCCTTGAAGTTTAGCTGTAGATTTTTAATGAGGCTGTTCCCAGGGTTGTTAATTTGTACACATAAATTGCTATTGCCACATACCACCATTTTCGTTATATACCTGTGTGTGTGTGTCTGTGTGTGTCTGTGAGAAAATGTATGGATTGGAGACATGAGAAAAAATGAATTAAATTATAATAATTACCTCCCCTGAAACTGGTTCATACACACAGCACATGCTGATTAGAGACACCAGGTTCTACTCTGTGTCATAGGGCAAAATATCATTGAAGACAAAGTAAATGATCATTAACTGTTTTGTTTCTGAGGAATGCAAAATAAAAATTCAAAAGGTCACTGACAATAAATGGTGGTTATTTCTTTTCCAATCCTGTACGTTCCTTTTTGGAGCTTTCATTGCTGAGTTTAGGGCTCCCCTTTGTAATGATCTCAGAGGCATCCCTCCTCTAACTTGGTTATAAGTCCTGGTTTTGTGTGTCTCAGGTCAGTGAAGTAGCTTATGGAGGAACATCTATCGATTCTCATCAAGAATCTTCTGCGTAAATTAAATCCTGTTATTTTCTGTTTGCCTAAAGCTGTAATATATACCCTCTCCAGAATTCTCATGGTTTCAACAGCAGTTCTCAAAGATACCTCCCAGCCCTCCACCTTTCTTACATTTCACTATCTCTAATGCTCACATTCAAAAGTGGAAACAGTTAATGCTTTCCCGTGTATGTGGCTTTTCAGATCAGTGCAAGTGGCTTCATGGACCCCTGCAAACCTGCAAACTACTGTTGGGCAGCTCTTCTTCTAGATATTTCGGTCATTAGCAAGAAAAGCTGCGAGTACCTTAAATTAAAATAGATCTTTGATTTCCCACTAGGACATCCAGAGAAGAAATTCACTTCAATTCTTTTGTGCAACTTTACAACTTTGTCTTCCCAGTGCGGGCTGGAGTCCTGGTGAGGCTGTCATTTGAACTGGAGCTGTGTTGGGGCTCTTTTGTTCTGTGCTCGCCTCAGATGCCGGCTCGCTGCCTGCTGCTGCCGGAGCGAGCGGGATGACTTGTGGTGACAGCTGGAAAGTTGCGGATGGGAGCAGAGAGAGGAAAAAGCCCTTGTTCAGTTAGGAGGGGTTTTATATCTCTCTGTTGCCATAACTACACAGAAGGAGAAAAACATGCTTCTTTCATGCTTGTCTAGATTCAAAATTGCCTGTTGTCATCCTTTCTTTCATAGGTTCAGCACCTTTGCGGGTTGGTTGTGGTAGCATTTTCGGATTATGAAATGATTGTGAAATTTGTATATTGCCTTCGCAGTTGAAATTTTGACTTAATCACCATGTTTTCTGAGGTGTTCCTTTGTTTTCCTTTGTTTTTGAAATGTTTTAGCCAAGTCTTATCAACCATCTTCATTATGTAAAAGCCATTCAGCTCTCAAAATAGTCTTTATAAGCTTGCTTAATTCTTAGAGAGCCCATAAATTTTAATACTCATTAAATAAATCTGTGTCCTTTAATCTCAACAGACTTCTTAAAAGTGTCTCTCTTTTTTTTTATTTTTAATTCTGAGTTTGGTAAGGCAGCTACTTAAGCACATCCTGATAACTTAATTCTCTATGAATAGAAACAACATTTGCAGTTAAATGGTTTCTTACATTTTCATCTAGTTATGGCTCATATTCTCTTGCCATACTCTACAAACTCCCTGCTCAGGCAACGTGGATACTAGGACATGACTTTACTAGGATTTATACAAAAATACTTAATAATAACAGAAATACCTTCCAAAAAGTTTGCTTAAAAATAAAGGTTTACAAATCAAAGTTTACCCTATTACAGTGAAATGTGAGTTAGGCAGAAGTACGAGGGATGTTTTACAAAATGTTTCCCAAAGAGCAATACTGTTAGACTTTGAAAACTTTACAGTACTTTAAAATGTAGAGGAATAAAAAACCAATTATGAAGTCTTTCACATCTTCAGGACAGATAGAATCTAGAGATTTGAAATTATTGTAAGTAGGATGATGTTCAAGGGAAATCTTGACACAAATTATGGCTTTTTTAACGTAAAATACCATGTTCTTAAAGCTCAGGGGGCCCAAAAACTAGCTTATTTATCATTTTTTCCAAACCTGTAGTCATTTATGGTTCTTAGGTAAGTTAACAGCCCTGTATTTAACTACTACAGTAACTTCTGTAGTCGTGAATAATCATGATTGCAGCCCCCCGCACCTGCTGAAGCTACACGGCAGGGAATGGGTTGCAGTTGCTGAAGTGGAGCTGTTGGATTGCAGAATACCCCAGGGACAGCCTAGATTTGACAGAGAATGTTATCTCTTTTTTTTTTTTTTTTTCAATATTTGATTACACTCATCTGTTCTGATTGTGTAATGAATCACTAAGACTTATTGTAGGGACACACCAGAATACCAGTTCTCTATGATATGAGATGCCCACTGGACCAAGAAATGCTGTCACATGCATTTACCCAGTGCATAACACATGCCTGGTACTAAACCATCCACGGAGTATATAAACCTAAGTACTGAGATTTAATACTTTGTTATTTAGAGATGATGTATAACACCTTCTGAAAGGGTGAGATTTCAGTGCCCAAGATTTGAGTGCTTATATTTGCTTTCATTAGGCATCCTATACTGCAGTATGTGAATGTTAGAAAATATGTGCATTACCCCTGTCCAGTAAAAATGTCTTTCAAAGACTTGTGTTTATTACACTTACATACATTTAAAGAAAAAAACCTAAGCCCTGCCCCTGTTGAAGCTGGGTAGCAGTGCTTTGTTTACAATGGGTGGAGGAGCAGCCTCCTCCATGATAATTAATGCATGTTAAATGCTTTGACGTCTTTGATTGTCAGATGTTACAGCTTAGAGTTGCGATATTTTGCGGGGTTTTTTTGTTTGGTGTTTGGTTTTTTTGGGTGTTTTTTTTAATAGATGCAACTTGCTCTGGATAAATCACTGATTTATTTTCAGAAACTTGTTCTTTTTTTTTCTTCTGGAACACAGGTGTTTTGTTTACCAGCTGGTGGTGCAGGTGTGCCTTTGGCTGCTGTTAACACACAACTGGCACCAAAACTGGTCAGTGTTTCACGGGAGCTGCCGTGTCAGGAGCCTGCTGGTGATCACACCATCAGTTTCACAGATGGGTGCTGCTTGTTCAAAGCCTTCAAAACTGGAAAACATTTAGCTAATGCCTTGCACTACATAAAGAGATCAAAAAGGTCCAAAAGCTATCTCTTAGTCTTTTGCTACAACCAATTAGGGTAATACTGAATCCATCCCAGACCACGTAGTAATAAATATTTTAGCCTTCCCTTAAGTGTGGATTGATATTCAGGGCTGCCTGCTGGTAAATAAAACAATCAGAAGTAAATTTTCCTTTGAATCTCTGCTATTCTGCATTTCCAGTGCTCACAGATATTTTTTTTCCTTCTCTTTCTGCTGGTCTCTCTCATTTTGTCTCCAGAGAAAATTATTGTCTGCCTGGAAATCGAGTTACAGTACTAACTGACATGGTGGCATGTTATATGTGGAGAGGGGACCAGACTGGCAGTTTACTGGGATCTCCTGGGCTTTATTTGCCTTGGCCAATATAGAACAGGCTTCAGCCAACTTTATATTTAATCAGGGGTGAACCCTGAAAAAAACCCAGCAGATTCTGATATAGGAAGCTACATCTTTATCTCAACACCTCAGTGGGTATTTTTATGTTGGCGCCGTTGGTCTTGCTGCCTTTCCTTACATGGATCACAGTGTGTGTTGGAAAATGAAAGAGATCAAATTGTCACCGTATTCTTTTCTCATTCTTTGCATCCATATATGTAATACAAATGCAGTTCATTTTCAAACCTGATCACATATGCTCACTGTGCATTTGTAACTGGTTGATTATAAATTAGCAGGCATGGCTACTATAGAAGATTTTACCTCATAAATCAAAGCAGCAAAGGCATTCTAACCCCCAGACTCCTTTTTTAGTATTTTAATACATAACTGTGGTACCAAAATCTCTCTAAAGTTGCATTTAAAGCTGGTTTGCTTTTTTTTTTCCTAGAGATTAAGGGTGTAGTTCATCTCTGAATATAATCAGAAGATATGTTGAAATAGTTCTGTGGCCTAATATAGGGAAATATCAACTCTGTAATGTGTGAAGGCAACCTTGAGGTACCTCCTAATGTCAGTTCCAGTGATGATAATAGCTTGAAAATTAGTTTCAAAACATGATACGGTGACTTCCCTGAGTTTTTAGTATATTTAGAAAGGTTCCATTTACACACGGAGTTGCAGTTGTCTTCCTCAAGTGAGTAATCACCACAGCTGACTTGGTTGACCCTTTCTCATCATAAGGTGAGAAGAATTCGCCTGTGTGAACAACAAATTACTTATCACAACAGGGCATCTCATTGCCAACAATCCTTTGAGTAGAATTTTCATATACAGCCACATACGTGTTGTTCAGCAGGATTTAAAAATATTTTCCAACTCTCCAGCATCTGTTACTGTTTTCTTTAGCAGCCCAGGTGTCTAACAGTGTCAACGTGACGAAGATCTAGACAGGTTGGTCTGCACTACAAAGTCCTACTGCCATGGCTGTATCAGCTTGGAGTATGACAACTTCACACCTTGCATTTCACATTGCTGTGCTGACAAAACCCAGCAGAAGATGACTCTCGTTGCCTTTGTTCAGGGGCAGGTGTAGCTGTGCCAGTGATATTTCTCCATCAGCATATGCTCCATCTTCACCAGGGTGTGTAGCTGGGTAGCACAGGCTCGTCAGGGTATGTCCTCACCATGCTCATATTCAGTATTGAGCTTTTCTCAGTTCTTTTCATCTGGCTTAAGGGCTTAGGAAAGCAAAATATATAAGAGAGAGCCAGAACCAGTCAAGCATTTTCACATGCCTTGGGCACAGGATGTTTCCTGTGGAAACTCCATAATGAGTAGAGACTGTGAGAGCAGAACTGGGCACAGTATCATGCAGACAGTATTTTGCACCTCCATCCCAAGCCTTTGGCAGCCCTGGCTCTTTGCAGTGCAGTACAGTGACAGCGTTTCACCGTTTGTCTGCCTCCCCCATCTCTCCGATAAAGGAGCATTGCACAGGCAGTCCCAGCTTTCTTACACCCCCTCCTCCTTCCGCTCTTGGTAAAGAAATTCAACTAAAACTGAGATCCAGTAAGTAAAAAAGCTGAAAGAATTTATCTGCAACAGATTAGTTCTCACCTACTGCAAAAAAAAAAAAAAAAAAAAAAAAAA
>VZTR01028065.1:481514-534735 GCA_013400775.1 Chaetops frenatus | reverse complement strand
TGCCCTTTGAACACCATAATAATGGATCATGAGCTTTAAAAGAGGGAGATGGAATGAGGTGAGGTGGAGATTGACCCTTTGTGTAAGCAGAATCTTAGACTTGTATGACTTAGTCATGGATGGAGCCCTTGTCCTGAAAGGCCTCTGCAAGGAAGGTTATAAAGTCACAGACAGAAGAGAAATGGAACTTGAATAGGAACTTAGGAAAAGTGCAAATGGGGGTGAAGGACAGTGGTTGGGTAAATTTGAAAAGGGGAAAGAGTATCAGAAAGTTTAGAGGGAAAAGTAACAGTCTTTAAGACATGAAATGATAGAAAATTGGTGTGAGAAAAATGTCGTTGCTGTAAATGAAAGTGGGAAAATGGACCATGACAGAAAGGAAAAAAAAAAGTTCATATGTGAAAAGGGACAGAAAAATGCTTCCTCCACAAATATATGCAACTGACAAAGCAACTGGTGCTGTTCCTGTGAAACCAGACACCTCAGTCACTTTCAGCCTCAATCAAGTAGAACACCCTTGTGCCCAAACCGTCCTTGGTCTTAAGATGAGAAAGTCCGAAGTGTTCTTTGTGCAGTGAGACTTCAGGCATCACACCTCCAGCAAAAGCCTGAGACTCCCCTGCACAGCAGTGAACATTCAGATCCCATTTTAGGTTTTGCTCGAAGTGTATCATTGTGCTTTACCTCAGCTGAATTTGTTAAAAATAGTCCCTGCTACAGCACCCACAGGACAGTGTGGTTTATTTTCCCCTATTATAGATCTGACAAAAGCCTACTGTTATTTCTGTGCCCTCTCTAATGATCTGCTTGCTCTCTGGAGAGCACTGACCCATTTCAGCACAAAATAATTAGCCTTTCAGACACTACTGTGTTTCCATTAAATAGACATAAATGTGCAAGGTGACATTTATTTACTTAGGCCTGAAAAATATGCACCACAGATGTTGGGGCTTGGGAGAGTTTCAATTTCTTTTCATGAAACAGTTGTATATTTGCATGCTTTTGTGTCATTAAACACTAGTGCTTGGCTAAAATGATTCCTGTTGAGTTTCCTTGGGAAAGCGGGAGAGCACAGGAATTATTTGGGTCTGGGTTTCACCAAGAGACCCTTTGGCAGCTCCTCCTCAAGCCTGTCAGTAGCTTCGAGCACAGTTAGAGTTACACACCCTTGAGGTCCCTTTTACTTCATGTAAGGACTCCATGTAAGGAGCTGTTGTTGATTTACAGATCTGTCTGAAGAGGAATGTGTTCAGGGTGTTACACTGAGGAAATGAGAACCTTGACCTATTGCAAACATAAAATAAACCCAAAGTCCTTTAGTATTTAAAATCAGCTCTTCTGTCATCTTGATCACTGGCTTCTAAACCGCCAGGCTATTGCCCAGGTGAAAAGTATATTACTCATCTTGATAGCCACTTTGGTCTGCAAAGTTGGAGGGAAGTCTTAGCCTTAAAAGTCCACACAGCATATAAAACATGTAGGTTGCTTAGTAGTTCACATCCCCACATGGAGACGTGGCATGCTATCATTTCATTCTGTTAGCACCAATAGGCTCTATAAAAGGAGGCATCACACAAGGTAGGTGCTTTACTGCAGGATGGAAACACTTTCATAGGTTATTTTAATCATTATGATTCTTTCATGATGTGTGAAAGTTGATTGTTGCTGTAAATGGAGCCATTGAAAGCTAAAAAATAAAAATGCTGTGATGGTAAAAATCCTTGGAGTGCAAAAAATAGGAATTGCTATAAAAGGCAGTAATTTATTCTCTGCATGAGATTATTTTTTTTATCATAAGGATGCTTTTAAGCTAATCTGAAATGTATACAATTGTAGTCTATATAGCTGAAGAGTATTGCAAGGTGCATTGATAATTTAGCTAATTTTTTATACACTGTAATTTATATATTATTTAGAAGTGCTCTTTTATTATGTTAACTGAGAGGCTTAACACATTTTTAATATGTTAAGGATAAGTTATTTTTGCAGGTCTTGTGGTTTTATTATTTTGACCCATATCCAATTCATACTGCATCATAATACCATTTTTACTAATATAATTGTAGTATGTTCAAAACTTATTTCCATCTGGATAGAAATTCATTAGCTCTTGATTTTGATTATAGCAAATTATTTTAACTTTTCTGTGATAATGCATTCTCTGTGTTTCTGATTTGCTAATGCTGAAATATTTTATTTTCATTTTTAACCCTTCCAAATTTAGGAATTGTTTTAGCTTTTATTTTTTTTCTCTGTGTATATATATATATTTCAGTTATTTAGACCTACTGGTTCCCGCTTTTTTCTTTTTCTTTTTTTTTAGTATGTTATGTTCGAAACTTCTGACTGTCTGTGTTGAGCCAATCTTACCAACAAAAATATCAATTGTTTCCTGTTTCTCTACTTCTTTACAAAAAAAAATGAAAGTAAAAAGTAAAAATAAAAAACTCTTAATGGGAACCCTGGCACTGTCTGTCTTCTCTGTTCTGCAGAAATGTTGAAGGAGTTGAACCAGCAACGCAGAGCGAAAGAGTTTACAGACCTGAAAATTATTGTTGAAGGCAAAGAGTTTGAAGTCCACCAAAATGTTCTAGCTTCCTGCAGCTTGTATTTCAAGGACCTGATTAAAAGGTTTGCCTTCCTTCCAGCTGTGATCTGCTCTGTTCTTTTGTAGGGCGCATTTGTGTCGCTTTTTTTTCCTCCCCTCTCTTGCAGGTTTATGAAGATTGAATCTCCTGTCACAGAGCCAGTAGCCATTCTTTCCACCTCCTCTGAATGTATTTCCAAACTGAGACTCAGATCCATTTGTTACACATCTGACTCGTACAGTGTAATTATTTCTGATGAGTAGAGGCTGGTTTTGGCCGAAGAAAGTGTTCCACCACTGAGAGATCTAAGATTTAAACCCCACTGCTAATGGTGATTCAGTCCACAACTAAAAACTACTGCTGTCGATGTTTGCAAGGGACTCTGTCACACACGACAGAAGTCTGTGCTTCAGGCTGCAAAAAGCCATCAGCGTTCAGGTGAACAGTGCTGAGACATCATGCAAATATAGCATTTGGAGTATTGTAATCCCTTCACCCTCAAGTCTTTGTTACATGCTTTTGTGTGGCTTTTATGGGCAAAGGGATTGATATTTTTATTATTTGGGGATTTTTCAAAAAAGAGAAGACAACTGAATAATTTCTCTAGAAAAAAATTGGAAATAAGATGATTTTCTGGTCAAAATGTAGCTTGGTCTGCATGTTGGACTAACAGTAGCTTTTTCATACAAACACTTCAGCTTAGGGTAGGTACAGTCTGTACATTTTCTAAACGTCTAAATGTCTCCACCTTTGCATTTTCCCCCCTCTGTTTCTAGCTGATTGATTCTAAACAGTGCATGATAATCTTTTTTTTCCATTACATTGATTTTTCAATTTGTATGCTTCATATACTTGCATAGGAATAAATTGGTACTCTCGTATTATTAGTAAGTTAGAGTAGCAAGTAGGGAGAAAAAAACCACGAGGATAACTTTCATTTTTCTCTCAATCATCAGCAAATTAATGCAGCTGCTGATTTTGCCTTGCAGTATTTTCCTGAGCAGACTGAGCCTGGACTGTGCTAAAAAATGGGATTAAGGAACATTTTGCTTGCTTCAAATCCTGTATTTAAATTTTGCCAACTAACACAATAGTGACTGTATTTTATTTCAGGATGGCATATTGGCTGGTATCTCCTTTCAGTGTATTGTGTCCTTTTGCACAAAGCTGGTTCTATAATTATGGATATATATTACATTTCTATGATATAACTGTACTGGCTGCCTTATCAATTATTCATAAAAATATGTTGGCCTAGGAAGCATGTCTTTTCCCCTCTGTAAATCTAATGATTGCTAGCAGTAGCTATGCCAGATCTCTCCTGTCCTTTCTCTTCTGTCTGCTCATTATTATTTAATTGTTAAGGCTACAGTATAAGCTATTCAGGGTGATAAAGAGTAGAGTCTACAAGAAAAGAAAAATCATAGAACCAACTTACAGAAACCAAATCACTGACTGTCCAAAGACTGTCATTTGGATTTTGCTGTGAAAACATCTGCTTGTCTGCAGAAGTCACCAGGCAGCATCTATTTCTAGAAGCACACTGACAAATCTTGCTGCTTTATTATTTAGTTATTAAATGGAGATGTACATTAGATTGAGCACTGCTCTGTCATGAACTTGGTTAAAACAATACAAAAAATTAAAATCCTAGATTTTGTGAAAGCAGAAGCTTAGATTTCAGCATGTATTGTCTTTCAGCTGCCCATATAAGGCTTGCACGTATTACAAGAAAAAAGTAATGCAAGATTTAACCTGTTTGCTAAACTCAACGCTTTTTGCCTTCTTTCACATTATCAGCAGCAATAAATATTCCAGAGGTCGATTTGTGTCCACCATCAGGTCTCTCCATTCCAGTTGCCTTCCATATATAACCTCAGTTGCACACATGTAACCTTGATGGAGGCTAATGGAGTTGCACAGGTGTATCCAAGGCCAAAATACCTTTATTACTGATGATGGTGCTTGAATAAGAAAAAATTCAGGTTGATGTCAAGTTGAGTTTGCAAAACTGTTAGGTGAGAAAAATAAATATTCCTCTGTAAACTGAGTAAATATGTCTTTGCAAGACAATGAACTCAGGGCTATGGGGTGGAATTTCTAAAGATTTGCTTTTTGTAGGATATTTGCAGTGTAAAGCCTTGTCTTTCCTGGAACCTTATGGAAGTCAAGGGCTCAGATTGCAAGAGGCACTCAATCTTTTGTGGGATCATGCCCTTAATAATACAGAATCATTATAGTTCATAGAGTTAGAATGTTTACAGTTACAATACATCTAGAATCCTCTATGATATTTGTTAGCAGCTCCTTTGAGACAGCACTTAAAGCTTTATGTGATTTATACTGCACTCCTTGCATTATTATAGAAATCAAAACAAGAAATGGCAGTTTTTCTTAAAGAATAAAAGAGATCTCTTTATATTAAATATAATAGAAAGGCCATTTCAATCAGTGCAAGCTGGGGTTAAACCCTAGTGTCATTCCAACCAAAGGCACCAATGTGTCACCAGAAACATCAATGAGAATATGATCTATTCATGAAGGTGCTATGTACATCTATAGAAACATGCAGAAATAGAATCTTTCAGAGTATTTACTTCCTCTTATTATTTGCCACAGGCTGGTTATTATTAACCTCATATTCTGCCATTGATTCCACTGTGTGTTCAACTTGGTATCTGATGGTAGAATAGCAAGTAGTGTCTCAAAAGAATAAAAGAGAAATGTTCAAAATCAAATAAGATCAATTATTTCCTTCTCAAAATAAAACCAAAATACAGATAAAAAACATAATAGAACTAGAGTTATTGCTCATCTTGAGGAGGGCTATTTTATAAGAATTAGTCATAGCAGGGAAGAAAATATGTTGTTTTTATTGCACTGATAAAAAGATGATAACCAAGTTTGATTGTCCAAAACAATTCTAAAGTTATTTATGAAACAAATTTGGTAATGAGAGTGCATTTCGAAACCCCTTTAGTTTCTCAGAAAATGACTAATCCTGTGCTGAGCATTCTGCTCCTCATCCAGAAAATTCTTAATTCCATGTGATTTATCTCTCAAATATTATCTCAACCTTTTGAGCTTGGTTTAGTCCAGTCCTGAGCTCAGCACCATACCAGGCGCCTGTTTTGGGAACAGGTTATCCCTATCAGAAGCTGCACAGCACTCAAGCCTAAGCCAGGATCTGGTGCTCACCTCCCTCCCAACAGCAACTGACCGTGGAAAACAATCTCAGCCTTTTTCAGTGCAAAATCATCTGAAAAGGATCAGGTGTGTTGGGAACAGCAGGTGTGGAATATTCCTAATACCTGTTCCACATCACTGTGCCCACGAAGGGAGGAAGGTGAGATTTAGGGGAAGGGTGAGGATCCATACAGGAGTACTGTAGTACAGGGCTTCAGGAGAACATGGATGATAAACAGCAGCTGGATTGGGGCACTGTCCCCTAAAGACCATCTTACATATTTTGAGTGCACTGACAACCACAGTGACTCCAGCCTGCTTGACTTTGCTACTCATGAATCAGCCATCTCAAAGCCAGGGCTTAATTTATGATACCAACAATGAAGACAAGAACCTTGAAGGTTTCCTGAAGGATCTTTTTCTCTTAATTCAGGTTCCTGCAGGCAGGGCCCCTGGACCAATGGGAGGTGCTTATGTCTTGTATTAGCTAACCAACATTTAGGTCCAAGGTTGGCATCTCAGGCAGGTTGAGTCTAACCTCACCTTCTTGACAGTTACTGTAGTCTGTAGAGAGGGAGACAGACCTGTCCAAGAGGCAAGTCCTCTCCCCACAAAATAGGTGCCTAAAAGATTAGCTGAAGGAGGCCATCCCCCTTTACTATAAAAGAGAGGGTGATTTGCATAGACAATGAACTTTTGATGGGTGTTCCATTGCTTCCCTCAGGGATCCAGCCTAAGCTGACTGTCTAGACTTCCCTGCAGTTGGGAAGAAAGATGGGAATGTCTATAGGACGATACACCCCATCTCAAGATAAATAGCATGAATTGCCTTCTGTAAGTGCTTATTTTTCATGTCACAGAGAGAAAGACCAGTCACCCAGCCTGAATCATAGTTGACTAAAAGGACATTAATGATTTCTTATGGAAACTAGTGTTTTTCTTAATGGCATGTATTCATGCTTATGTGTGTACACAGAAAAAAAAGAGACAGATCCAGATCTGTCAAAAAATGCATCTCCAAAAGGTGCTTCTTGCAGAGCACGGATTTTCTTATTTAAAACATTCTTGGTTTGAGAAAGAAATGAGCTCTGGTTTTGTATCTGCCCTAGAAGAAATGCTGGAAGGTGGGTGTGGGTGTGGGTGTGTTCCGGGAGGAAGGAACAAATGGAAAATCCCATGAAGAGACATCTTTTTTATTTCCAGCTGTATTTGGGATAGACAAATGCAGCTGCTGAATAAATGGAATTTCTGATATTTCCATAACAAATGTTTCACTGGAACATTTTAATTTGCTGCTTTCTTCTTCTTAATGCAGAGTACTGGAATCTCTACCAAATATGACATTATTAAAAGGAAGCACTTGACATAAAAGTCTCTTCTTGGCCAAAATGCTTGCTTTTATAAGCAAGCTTTTGCAAGTAGACTTCTCTCTGGTCAGTTGCTAAAGATGCACAGATTTTTTTCCTACAAGCCTTATCTTTTCAAGATTAGATTTTTATGATGCTTTCTAATCTTTAAGTCGTCTTGGGTGCCTGATTCCACTGGCACAGAGCAGTAAGTCACATGTACAAAGAGATTCTGTCACAAGAAGCAGTATTTTGGATGCATTGTAATCTGACCATGCTACGTTCATCCTTCTTTTCCTACAAAGCAGACCCAGTGACTTCATGTCCAAATTGCTTTTCCATAGCACCTTGCCTTTTTTTCATGTCTTCAGATTTTTGATTTTTTTTTCTAAAGTACTCTCTGAGGGCTTGAAGGCAGGGCAGTAGAAGTAAAATATTTAGGGTGAGAAGACTAAATTCCTCTTGCTTTACACCTACACAGAAGACGAAGATGTCATTCTGCATTTTACACCATTCTATGGAAAGAGAGCATTTGGATGCACAACAGAGAAACCTGCCACTATCCATCTGAAACAGCCTAACAAAACTGCTAAAGCGTTTAGGTGTCTGGAAAACAGACTGTCTGGTTTGTGTTTACATTCTAAAAAGCCCAAAATGAGAAACAGCAGGATGAAAGACAAATCTGCTTTTAGTGACCCCTACATGTTTTCCTGCTTATTAAGAATCTTGCTTTTAACTCTGGGAGAGGAGCAAGCAGCATTTCCACATGTGCATGCTTCAGCTGCACTGTAGAGCAGAATGAATGTGGAAACAAACTATAACATGTATTTGAAAACAGAGAAATAGGAAGTTAAAGATAGGGTGTTTGTTTCAGGTGCCAGGAGAGGTACATTGTGCCTAGAGAGAGAGCACCAGGGGTTTCTGTTAAACTATTTAAACCATGAGAATGAGAGTTCGCATGGGAGTGTAAAATATCCTTCACCCTTTACTGCAAGGGGACAGGTTTAAATTGTGCTGTGGACAAGGTTTTCCTCTTAAACGAGGCAGTGATAATTGCCGTGTGTTGGGCACAAGATCTTGGCATGGGACACAGCCCCCTGCTCTTGGTGGCTTATTTCTGTGAGCGCTGTGCTCGCTTTGCCTGCCCAGGCAGCCGCCCGCCTGCCCCTGGGAGCTCCCTGCTGGGTTTCAAATTTTGCAGCTGCCATACCTTGGAAAATGTGTTTTCATCAGGCAAAAATATATGGTCTTCTACATAAATGAATGGCAGCTTACAAATATTTGGTGGTGTTCTGCGCTGCCACAAAAGCCATTGCAGGTGTCACAGCCCGGCTGTTTCCAGCGCCGCACACGTGGCTGTGGATTAGGAGGATGAGGGGCTTGGGCTGGATGCCACTTTGCAAGGAGGGGCAGAGCAATGTGCCCTACTCTGAAGAGAAACCCTGGCAAGGAGGACAGAAAGGCTCCTTTTCAGGCCTTGAGGTGCAGCACAGAAATTAAGCTTCTGCCTGTAAAATTATGCCCTGTAATGGCAGCAGTTCGCAGAGGCACTGAGCAGATCCCTGAACCTCTCACTCCTCTCCCTCATGGACAGCATCTCTGTTTACTGTAGCTGGGGTTTCTTGCTCTTGTAATTTCTAGACTGAACCACAAGTTTTGCAAATCTTACCCAAGGAATGACAGACTAATCACCTCTTTTGCTCCAGCTGCACCCGTCTACAAGCCATGCAGCTGTCAAGCAACGTCTCATAAGATGCCAGTGCAGGTGACCTACCTGTGTTTACTTATACCTCACAGCCCTGCCTAGGCTTAACTCTTAAAATTCAGGGGTGAAAGGGAACAGTTATCTAACAAGGTGGAGTTCAAGATAAATTAATCAAAGACAACAGAGAAAAAAACTTCCATGGCACAAAAACAGGAGCTATATTCTTGAAAACTCTCATTTCTGGGGCAATTCCAAAAGCCGTTCTTGCCCTAAAACAAGGATAATCAAATCTCCAACTCCAACTTGCTTGTAGGTAGCTCCAGGGATCAGTAGTTTGCTCCTTTCATTTACATCATCGAGGATTAGCCACTGCTGGATTGGGATAATGAATTTGAATTAATATGACCAGGTTATGGTCATATCTGATCGCCATGCCCTCTTTTTGCTTGCACAGTGCTGAGCTTCCATGTCTGAGATACTCAGAACAGTTCTACAGGGTGGATGGGCAGGGACTGATGGGGTGAGAAGAGCCACGTGCCCTTTCCTGCCTATACTGTAGCCATAGGTGGGGTGCTGTCATGCCTTTCATTGATATCTCTGGATCTATAAATACTGTGGAAAAGCACTAGCAACACTCTGAAGCTGAAGGAGAAAGAACCAGTGCCTGACAGAATTAATTCTAATTACTGAAATGCTGATTGGGATCTTTGGGCACTGCCAGAATCATAGTAGTAGTAATAAATAATAATCGTGGTTATCATTATTTTATTACTGTTTTCCCTCTAGACATTGCAATGATAAGAAAGACTCTTGGATAGACTACCTAGATAATTACTTGTATAAATTTCACCACATTCCTAAGAAATAGATTTATTAGCTGCATGCCAGCTCTGTGCTAAGCTGGTTTTTGATGGTGTAATAAATATCATTAAAAGAAATCAGATAGGAGTTGGGTAAGGGCTTGAGCTTTAAGTTTGATGAGAATAAATTTTTTATTCTGTCAACTTACTTTTAATCTTCCTTCCTATGTAGCCCCCCAGAACCTGCTTGCATCTTTTATTTGCCTTTAACAAATAGTAGATCTCACCCAGGTTGTTTTGCCACTGAATCAGACTGCCGGAGATACTTGCAAACAAGTTAGACCCCACACTATTAATAATTTGGCCCAGTTTTTTTGCTTCTCCACTAGTACCTTGCAAGATGCAGTTTATTCACAGTCCCTAGCAAAAGTCTAGGTCGTGAAACACTGTTCTTCCAAGGGCACTTGCTATTCACTTCTTCATTCACTTGCCAGTCGTTTAAGCCAGCATCTTCAAACTCATCATCTTCTTTCTTAAATCTCAGCAGGGAGCCAGATTTGTGCCCCTGACTGTGATCTCCGACACTGTAGCGTTACAGGCTGCTGCTGATCCCGCCTTTAGAAATGGTCCTGGCTGAGCATTTAGATTGTGTTCCATCAGTGAATGGCGTTAAGGGTATATAGGAAACGTGGCTCTTTTGTTTGCTTTATTTTATTCTGGACATGTTGTCCATGAACAAAAGCATTTTCTCTTAATCCCATTGCTTGTTCTTGGTTTGTAATGATCATTTCTGTGATGGTGAATTAGCAGGAGCTGCTGGTGCGTGCCCAAGCTCACAGCCATTAATTTCCCTGATTTTCTTCTGATAGAGCAGGTGCAAACTGGCAGCATTTGACCCTAATAAGTTACACTAGTCTTGCCAGATTTTGTTTGCCTGGAACAAGGAACATTATTTGTATCAACATCCTGATAAAAAGTGAGCAAATGGATTTGTTGGTCAGGTAAATTTTCCTGACAAATTTGCAAGCCTGTGTTTAAACAATGTAATTTATTTAATCTTGTGATTTTACTAGTTCTTTATTGTAGTCATACAATAGAACCATTACAGTACATGTTTTCTTCTCTCATGAGACAGATGGATAGTGACTGAGGCTCAAAGATAATGTTTATCTACAAGATAGAATAACGAAGGCAGAGATTTGCAAGTTAATACATTTTGAGCTGATAAAACAATTCCAAAGGAGAAGCGATGCTGAGGTGTAATTTATTTTTTTTAACCCTGTTTAATAAAACATTCAGTGTCTTATGACATATGTATTGCAATGATGTTGCTCTATAAATGTCCCTTCCTGTCATCATTTACATGATTGATTACCTTGCAGCTGCATAAACTTGTATAACTCAGTAAATAACCTATTACCTCAGTATGCACATGTTTCTTGGTGCATGTCATGGAAAGATATGTTGTATGTTTGGGCATCTATGCTTTCATATCTCACGAAACCATAATTATGATAAACCAAAATATTCAGTACAAAATATGACTTTCCATGTAGAGTGCTGAGTCTGATGGGCACATAGCTTAAGATTGGCTATAATTTAGGAAAATTACTTTTCTGCTTCTTCCAAGATATGTAGACATACGGGTTTTGAACCATAAATGACTTTGAGGATGATAAAAAAATCAAATAGTGGACAGTTAAGATGCAGCATCATTGCACTCTCTTCTTTGCCTGGAGTTTCAGTGCTTTAAGGATTAAAGTAAAAAGTTAAAGTTCCACAATAAACAAGATGTTCAATCTAAATTGTGTCGACTTGAACAGCAATTTCTAATGAGCACACAGCTAACAGATTCCTAAGCCTCATGAGAAGCTGTCTACCCCAGTCTGGAGTCCTTTCTTCGGCAATCAAAATAATTTGACAGAGATAAAAGGAAGTAGCTTTTCTTTGGTTAAGTGCTTCATCTTACATAAAAATCTTGGATTTCCTGTTTTCTGGAGTCCTAAATACTGTCCAGGGAACAAAGCAATTTAATTTGGTTTTTTTTATTGTCCTGTCTATCTTGGTAGAAAATATGTTGTTCTCTTATGATGGAAACACAATTACTTTAGGGTAAACTTTTATATTCCTTATTATGAAAACAAGCTGGCAAGATCAGCATGTTTAGCTGACAGGGCAAATCCTTGGAGGCCATTCGGGTGGAGAGGCCAAAAGGCAGCTGGGTGATGGGACAGGCCATTGCTTTGGTCCATCAAGGGAGGGACCAGCCCCAAAATATGGGTTTCAGTTTCCCCAGTCCAGCGTGGAACTGGATCTCCTGCCTGCTACCAGCAATCCTGCAGCCTCCTGTCAGCTCAAACACGTGCTTTTAATGGATGAGATTCAGATCCCTGAGTTGTATGATACCCTGACCCATAGATAGTCAAAGACAACAAATTTTTTTATTACACTGCCAGAACAAGTGTGTTTTCCTATTTCTTAAAGATAGATTCTGAGTGAAATATGAACAAAATTGAGGTTATATTATGGAGCTAGCTCTTTCCTGCTGTCTCCTGCTGGGAGAAGCAGGTAGTGGCGAGAGGCTCACGGGTGGACCTTGAAGGGGCAAAAGGAAAAAGATATATACCAGGTCCCACATGTCCAGGGAAACATCACAAATAACCATTCTAAGTGTGTCTTTATATTAAAATATAATCATTTATTTCAGTGCCCTTTTGGAGCACACAGCTTAAATATACGTCATACCTCTGAGTCTACGGCATGGTGAGTCATATGGCATCGAATGTAAATAGGTGTCACAAACTCTGTCAGTCCTCCTGTTCCCAACCAGGCAGCCTGGGTGGAAGCTGAACCAACTGTTCCTAGGCAGTAATGTACATTTACATAAAATGTTTCACATTTTTCATGTTTATTCTGTGCAGATGGCTCCATTTTGAACATCCAGAATTTGTTTTGACTTTGTGACTGTAGCTTGTAAACAGAGCGTTGGCTGGCATCTGCACCGGGTATAGGTAGCTTTTTGTATTTGATCTAAAATTGAGTGAAGCTGTAGCCAAACCATTAGTCAGTCAAAATAATGTAGCAAGCCAGTTAAAGGCAGCACATCCAAACCATGAGGGAAGGCTGAATGAGAGGCGGTAGCACTGCCCATAAATTGACAAATTGATGCGCTCGCGGTGTTTCACTTACACAGCTACTTTAGCCAGGCTCTAAATGTGGCTTTGCAAATCAAGGCATCTCAATATTAAATGTTTTGAACAGAATCACACAGACGTTCTGTTATGGGAACGTGTTGATACAAATAATGCAGGAAAAATACATAGATATACATCTATTTATAACTCAAGATGCAGAAAACTTCAGTTGCATCACTATTAAGCATGAAAGCACTACAGAAGATTCTTGTCTATGTGTATTACATGTTTGGAAATTATTTTCAAGGACAAATGAATACCAAAAAATGTAAATGTCTCTACTTTTTCTTTTGTCAGTTCCACTACTAGAACTCGCAGATGAGGTATTAGGGTTATTTCTCTTGCTATCAAGTATTTAAACATTTTTGCTCTTTCCTATATATTAGTTAACAGAAAGGGACACTGATTCTGATTTGTTACTTGAGAGTGTAATCGAGCCATCTTTTGCCTTAAAAGGTTCCCTGTGCCTTTGTCTTCTCTAGTTGAAGCAGTTAAGTTGAAGGATAAGTAGCCAGACTACATTCAAAGACGTTCGCTTGATTTTGTTGGACTTAATTATTCTAGACAATGCAGAATATTTTTCAGTAACTCCCCCCTTACCCATTCAGAGTATCTCTATGCTTCCTGCTTATCTGCAGGTTCAGTTCTGCTTGCACATTGCTCAGGTCTATCACCTTGCTGGAGAAATACATGATTTGTAAATCTGAAAGAATTCCCCAACAGCTACCATAAAATTAAGCTGTTAAAGAGCTCTTGGAGCTTGTTTAAATGTAGACCTAAACAAATCTCTTTGCTGTTTAGCTCAAGATAAATCTTTTTAAAAGTCCTGTCCTAAATCACTTCCCAATTTTAATGAGTTTATATATCAGCCTTTGCCAGATTTTTACTGTAGCTTTTCTCCAAGATTATAGCCATGATAAAGTAAGGACTAAAATTGTTTATTATATATTATTCTTCTGAAGCAAAACTTTTTCCCCCAGAGGCTGTTGGGAGAGCTATTGATTTTCTGCCACAATGTGAAATGTGTGACCTTTATAATATGAGCAATGATTACAAGGCCAATAAAATGACATCATTCTGTTTAAACTTTAGAGTTCGCCGGGCAAATAGCAGAATGTGCCACATTTAATGATGTCCATGGACAATAAGGGTGCGTTGATTGGCTTCAAGTGAGACTGAATCATGAAGGAGGCAGGCTCTCAATCCCCAAAACACCTCATGTTTGTGCCAGGAGTTGGGGAACAGGAGTGTATGTACCAGGTAGAACTGTGACTTTTCCCATCTCTTAAAGCAGAAAGTTGGAGTTTTTGTGGTAGCAAACTTCTCTGAATGTTTGCATTTACTGATGGCACCGGCAAAACTCCTCCTGTTGTGACACAGGATGAGCTATTTGGGGAACAGCTCTATATATTGCTACAGATTTTCCCAAACCCATTGCATATGCATTTACAGGACTAAATTCTATTCTTGTAATACAGCTTTAGCCACTTCATTGCAGTTCCTCTAGAGGAGCTGAGAGAAGACTCTGTCCCAAATAGATGAATTATAACTGCACAGGGCATATGATATTCTAATATGTGTGAAAACAAGGAACACAGAAACATTTAGTCAGGCTTTGAGGGGGATGCTACAACCTGATTCACTGAAATAATTTCCTAAAGAAGTCTATAGAATTTCTCTTCTCAGTCACATCAGTCTGTTTTCCCACATTATGTTCTTGTCTTCCTTCAGACACTTATTTTTGATCCATTAGGACCTGCTTCAGCCAATTCCCTGCCCATTCTCCAGCCTATACCAAGGCAGATCTCTGGCGTGGAAGCTGGGATAGCTGTGATTTCCCTGTGCAGGCTGAATCCAGCCTGTACTCTGTATTTGATCCAGCCAAATGTGGAGTCAAAGGGCTCGCTGATTAGAAAGCACAAGCAAAACAGCACAACACATTCAAGGCACTGCAGAGGCAGGAATAGGGATAATTTTCTTTCCCATTTCTGCCTCATTGTGTAATATCAATAATCTCTGTAGCTTTGTATTATACTTGCCATAAGTGGCTCTAGTGATTGATTAAACACCTTAACTTTTCTTTGGCATTTAATCAATTGCAGCAGCAGTTTATTGCTCGGTGTATTACAAAGTAAAAGAGATTATTACTTAATTATTGTGAAAAATAGCAGCTTGCAGTTGTTGCTAGCATGAGTATGTGTCTATACTGACATTGGTGTCACATCATCCCTTCCTTTGTGCCTCCTGGTCTCTGCACTGGGTGCGATAGTGCAATTCCCAGCGGATCACGCACAGCCCTTCCCGCAGCCGTCACCAGCACAGCGCAATTAGTGGCATTAAGTAAATAATTGCTTATGGTAGGGCTTCCCACAGTGCAATGAGCCTGACTCTGTCACTTGCTGGGTACCTCCAAACCTCCCTGAAATTTCAGGTGGTGTGTTTATTAAGCAGCCCAGGTGAAAGTGAGCTCACTGTCAGGTACAAACCACTTCTGTGAGCAGTTCAGCAAGAATTGTATCCGTACCAAGAGGTATTTTGACAGCCCAGAGTGCAACACCAGATGTATGTACAACTGGAGATAAATCAGATACGGGACAGATTATTGGGGTGTGAGTGTGAGAAAGGAAAAAAACCAATATTTTGTGACATCCTCTTGAGGATCTAGGAAATGGCAACTCTTCTATTTTGCCACCGGAGGATTTCTGCCTTGAATACAGAATTGAATCCATATGCAAAAATTCAGAAGAATACTGTGGCGTGACAAAGGATAAGGATTCAGTGTAGCATACACCTGTGTGCTTGTAGGGGTACAACAGGTGTCATGATCAGTCTGTGTTCTTAGCATCTACTTGTGCAATAGGGTCTAACCTGCCTGTGTTGCCATGCAAAGGGACAGTTCAATATTTAGGATTTTTTAAATGGGGTTTAATTCCTTGGTGTGCTTCTGACTCTGTGATCATAGACAAGTGGTTTTCTCTCCTTGTGCCTCAGTTTACAGCTGTGAATGACAGTAACCATTGTTCACTACCTTACAAGAGACTATGAAGTTAGGAATTGTTAGCTGCTCCTCCATTGAAAATGAAACCTCTTTAAAGCTTTGATCCTGCAGAGATTCATATGAATTAAAGCTGTGACCTTGACTTGACCAGGGCTGATCAGTGGAAGACCAGTGACAAACCATCCACTGCAAATTTTAAGCATTTCCCTAAATGATGGAAGTCAGGTGTTGTTGGGACGGGTGGTTGGGTGCCACGCGGAAAAAACCAGAACCTCGTATGTTGTTTATTTTTCCTCTGTGATGGTAGTAGAGGTCTGACCATTGCCTTTCTAGGCAGCTGTGTGAACCCAAGAGGTTGGTAGTGCTCGTGGTAGCTTTTGCTCACGCTTCAAGCTGGCTCTGCCTGTGACTAGTGATGCTTTGGCCAGTCTGTATCTGTCGCGCTGCATCATGTGCCGGTTTTGTGTCACTCGTGCGATGGCTTTTGCAAGTACTCAAGCAGAACTGGAGCGAGCAGACGTTGACTGTCCAGTGACAGACAAAAAGCTCATGTTCCTTTGAGAAGGTGCTGGATGGTCCTAACCATTAAAAGAGTTTATTTTCTTACTCCAACAGATTTCCCCTCCCCTCCTTGATGTTACCAAATTTATCATCACTTTTGTCTTTCAGGTGTAACCTGTCTTTAGTGTTGCAGACACATCAGCCATGCATTAAGAACTGGGCCCTTACTTTAATTCAGTATGACTTTCTTTTTGTCCAATAATTTCACAAGCACTAATGCACACTTCAAATGCAGGAGATACTTTGATCCCCAAATTGTTCAGCACTTCATGCAGGAAAAACCATAGGCCACAGTCATGAAACTCCTAGAGGATGGCTGCTGGCTTCCTGTGGCAGAGCTGGTTGTTGTTTTCCCCCCTCTCCCTTCTTTGCTCTAACCATTTTGTCTGTCTAGCTTGTCTTGTATTCAGTTTTCAAAGCAATTGCCATGAAGGGCTTCCTTTTTTTAGTGTCTAAAAGGGAACAATAGATTTTTAGAATAAGCATATATTATATTTTATATGGCCATCTGTATGCCATAGATAGCCTATTGATCATATCTATAATTTAATATAACATACTGAGAAGTTCAGGCTAAATAGAAATTAGTATTTTTTATTACTATTTTTTATGAAAAGGTCTTTAAATGTATCTTTAAGTGCACATGACATCTAAAATTATTCTAGTTCTGGATTCTTGAAAAAGGAGATGACCTTTTCTCTTGAAATTGGAGAGTGGTTTTTCCTTAACAGTTATATTATGCACAGAAGATGAGATGTTAACCAAGATGTTAAAATGTATTGTTTCCCTTTGAAAGCTAATCCTGTTCCTCATTTTCATTAATGTTGGATCATTCATTTTCCTTCTTCTTTTTTTCCTTCATTTTCCTTTCCTTTTCTTTTGCAACTGTTTTTGCATGAAAATGCAAAGTAGCAATAAACAGATTTTTCGTAAAACTTGCTTTAAGACTCTTCTCTTTCAGATCCAGTTAAAGTTTTTAAGTTCAGTTATTTTAAAATTCATATTCTTCAGTTCCGTAAACAAAAATAATGGAGAAATATAATGAGGTGCAAAGCGATTTTCTAGCCCTCACTAATCAATAAATGCCAATAAAATAGGGATGGTGTAATGTCCATAATTTAATTGTCTGCTGTTACCAGGTCACCACGAGACAGCAGAACTGGGGAGAAGCTGGAGCTGGCCATGTCCAACCTTACTGCGGATGTCCTGGAGTTACTCCTGGAGTTTGTTTATACAGGTTCTTTGATCATAGATTCAGCCAATGCAAAAACTCTACTGGAAGCTGCCAGCAAGTTCCAGTTTCATACTTTCTGTAAAGTCTGCGTTTCATTTCTAGGTAAGAATTACTGCATCTAGTGAGGTTTTAAGATCTTGTGTTCAGGTTTATAAATCTGTCTTTGAACAACTCTCAAAAGATAATGAAGAAACCCAAGATGAAATAGAGTAAAATAGAGTAAAGCATAATCATTTGATCTGTAATTTGATAATTCCCAATGCTGGGAATGATGGCCTGTGGAAAATGCTCTTGAGAAGTGTAGCCTGTTGCTTGATTGGCAACAGCTTTCACATCTTGTATAAGCTGTTTTGTTGAGTCTTGTTCCATGCTTGGGATCTGGGTGACATTTTGTTTCCCAGAGGATGATCTCTGCATAGGTACCAGGCTGTAATGCACAGGTTGCTTATAACTGTGACAGCATATTTTGGGTTCTACACCAGGCCAGCTTCTTCAAACACCAAGAGTTTGAAGGTGGGCTCCAATGGAGGAAGAACTCCTGCAGATCTGCAAAAAAAATTAAGGACTGCATTACAATATCTACAAATCTCTTGCATTTGCGAGAAAGTCCTTCTTTACGTGTCCAGTGTTCCAGGTTGAATGTTCATGGCATTTGTTACTGCATACAGAGCTATGGCCTGATGTCATCACAAAGGTGGGTGGAAGGAAAGGTTGCTGTGCCCACCCCTGGTAACTGGTGTGCCCTGTGTGCTCAGGGAGCATTTATCTCCGTGAGAGTCTACAGAGAAACATCTTTGCCAGTGCTTCAGCCCATCCTCTCATGGCCATGAGAAATCCATTCTTCTTGCCAGGAGCAACATGTCATCCTGCTCCTTTCACTTTCCCTCTGCTTTCCAGCAGAGGGTATTTCAAAACAGTCCAAGATTTACAGCTTAGCTAAGCTTTACTGGCCTGAACAGGAGCCAGGCAGACCTGGCATGGCAGAAGAGGAGCCACAAGTGGAGCTCAACTGAAACACAACGGTTCAAATTCCTGCCTGTACCACAAGCCACTCTGTCACTGTCATAGCTGTAATATCAGATTATGAGACAGTAATAATTTAAAAATTAACACATATTTATTAATACAAAAAATTGATCTTGATGTTATATGACATACTTCCCAGGTATAAGTACCAGATAACCTTTTTTTGATATCTGATTTCTGCTTAGGCTTCCTCAACCCCCAGTTTGGTGTGGGAGACATCACTCCCTCTGAAGCCCAAATGAATTGTTCTTCCTGGGCAGTTTTCGTTTAAAATTGACATCTGCTATTGCAGAACATGGAAGATGAGAGTTTAGAAAATGTTGTGCTCAAAAACCAAGAACAACAAAAAAACCTCAAATGAGTCCAGTTCACTGCTGTGTTAATTTTCACTGCTAAGCCAGCCCGCTGGCAAGATGAGAGGTGTGACCAGGCTGGTACAATGTAGGCATCAATAAAGAATCTCTGGCATTGTATTCTCCTTTCCAACTTTTTATATGCCCCTTATTTCAAAGTCTGTTCTCAAATGGGTGTGTACTGGTGATGTGAAATTTATGCTTTGCAATTCCACCATGTGGACTATGCAATTTGAATGAGGGTCTGGCTCTGGCACTGCTTGCTCCCAGGTTGTCTTCACTAGCTTTTTACAGTGATTAGATCTTACAGCCTTTCCGAGAACACAGGATGTGTTTAAGTTTTGCTATCACTGAAGATTCAGCCACAAAACCTGAATACATTCACTTCACTGAATCAGTGTGAGAGTTCTCTTTTCTGATAGTTAATATTTTAATTCAGTGAACCATGTTATGGTATGAAATAGTGGAGTTGGTTATAAGTTCAGTGATATATGGAGAGTCACTAGAACTTTGTATTCTCATTTAGAGAATTCACAGAGTGTAATTGCTTATTTTTATTTATAGCTGTGACTCGAATGCGTTACAGAGACAGCGAAGAATTTGCCATCTGAAAAGGATGGTGAAAAGGGGAAAGCATTTTGTCTTCTTTGTGGCTTTGTTTTTATTTTTCATGTCAGCCACTGCTGCTCTATACAAAGCAAAAATATGCTAAAAATCAGAAGGTTTCTTCCTGCAGGGTTTCTAGAGGGTTGACCAGTATAATCAGTGAATCTTTCCCATCAGTGGCCATGTCTAAATAGGGAGAGAAGTTCAAAGAAGTAAAAGCTCCAAATTATTAATTCTGTTCAGCATAACACAGCACAATCTCAGAGGAAGTTCAGGTCATCCTTTTTCAGCCATGAAGATCCAGGAAGATCCTGGCTTAGTGATGTCCAAGCAGCTTTTGTGTCTCTATCCTGGGGCTTTCAGCAGCCTTGGGCAGAGGCACCCCAAAATTTCTTGCACTTTCTGGTGAAAAGGTGCAGCAAAATGTGTCTGGAAAGTAGTTTCATTTCAGTGGGAGATTTCTTAACCGGCTTCCCTGGGATAATTATAGCCATGTTCTCTCTCTTCCCCACATGCTGTCTCCTCTGCTTTTGTCTAGACCATGAGAAATAACAACAGTTTTGTGCTGACTGATGCAGTGATGGTGACAGGTTCATGTAGGCACCATATGATAGCTGGGCAAATGTTTACCAGCTGGTCAGGATATCATAGGTATTTCTTCCACCCATATGGCTGAAAACTTGAGCTTTTCTTTCTTCTTTTTTTCCCGATTTGTTTTACACTGTCACCACAGTCATGGCTTGAATTGGGTTTCAGGTGATTCACCAGTATTAAGGTTTCAGTCCATGGTGCATGGCCAACCATCACAGGAGGGAACACATTCTGAGCTTGTACTTCGGCCTGCTGCTGATAAAGTAAAAATATCCATCCTTAAGCCTAAAGAAGTTGGTAGAACCTGGTGGTTTCCTGGACCAGGATAGGAAAGAGCAGGAGCTCTGAATTTTCTTAGTCTCCTGAGCAAAAAGCACAAAATCAATGTTTGGAAAGAGTATCAGAGGGAGCAATGGGAAAAATTGAATGAGGACCAGTAATAAGACCTGCATTCCTCAGGTTCCTGAGGAAAGAAGAGGCCTTTATTGTCCCTATGAATTCAAGAGGAAGTATTATGGGCAATTCTTTTGTTCATCCAAGGTGGAGAATTTTGAACCAGCTGGAGAACTGCACTGCTCAGCCCTGGAGAAACTATAATATATAGAACTATATATAAACTTCAGCTATATCTGGAGGTAGGAGAAAGGAAGAAGACTCTCACAGGGAGGGCAAATCTTTTGGACAATGCATTAGAAAATGCATGCATCTGAAAGTCCTCCACCTATCTCCCATCTTCACATGCTTTTTGACACTAGTAGGAATACCTGAGGAGTAATTTTCCCATAGGAATGTACACAGATTATCACAAGGAAGTACACACCCAAATCATCATCTAGAAAGCATCTCTAAGTGAAAATGCAGTGCTTAATGTACACAAGAGGGGATTTACAACCACCACTAAGCTTCCATCATACTGTAACCACAATCTTACTGGGTAATCCTTCCTGCATACTATTTATCTCTGGCATTATCTCAAGTCTCCCCAGTCCCAGAAGTGCAGTTGGAGCAGTCTGCCTGGCTGATTGTCTCCTGATGATGCTGCACAGGATCCTGCTCCAAAGTCACATCTAACACAGTGGAAAATACCAGCTGCTGATCTACATTATTGTGACACACATAGGAACAAATATGCTATCCAGCACTGTCTCAAACCAGTAAGAACCTACTAGATTACATTTGATATCCCAAAAGTCCACTCATGAGTCTGTTATAAACTGTCCTTGAGGACTGGGAATAGCTTAGCAGTCAGCACTTGTGTTTTGAATGGAGACAAGTTGAAACTTCATAAAAATGTGTTGCTACAAGCCCAGTGTCACTGTGGCAAAACAACAATTATTGTAAACATGCCAGTGTCCAAAGGAACACAGCTCAGCAGCAGACAGAGCAGAACTGGTCCTTAGCTGTCTTTGTCATGCCAGCATCGAGAAGTACCCTTGGATTGCAATCATTTGGGATGAGCTATATTATATAGCAGAAATCTGTGTCTAAATAGTCTTGTAAGCTCCCTTTATTGTCAGTGAAGAGTAATGGCATTGGTAAGGCAGGGTTCTGCTCATCCTGGAGTCATCATCCAAAATACTACCAGATTAATCCAGAACATTACCACATCGCTACTTGGAATTGCTTGTGTATGGGTGTGCAGGGATATTAATGTGAATGCTGAGTTGCACCACAGACAGCTGAAATTGAGAGACAATCAGTCTTGCTGCCAGATTTTGAGTCAGAGCTGAAAAATGGGGGGATGAGGTGGCGTTTTTATGTTAATAGGATAGAGATTTTCCATATCTGCTGCTGATTTCCATATCATAGCTGCTGTCCCAAGGTCTGTCTTGCTCACCTGCAATGAATCCCTCAAGTTCACATGCCAGCCCTCATCTTAAACAGATATTGCTGTGCCCACCTTGCTGTGGTGCTCATCACATAGAAGTGAAGTGCAGAGAAGTGTGTCACCAGGCTCCTGCACATCCCCTGATCCCACATCCCACATCTCCCTGAGACTCATCTCCACAGGGCCACACAATAGTTCCTGAACCTGACATGGACATCACTGGAATCTGCCCCTGAGGGGTTTCTTAGGGAAGAGGAGGGAGTAAAGCTCCAAGGGCCAACATGGACCTGCTTGGACCAGTGTACCAGGCTGTGTCACCCAGTGTTGTTAGAAATTAGAGAAGCCTGTCCAGATCAGAAGAAATCGGTTGTGAACAGTGTTTTTTCTGCCCCACACCACAGGCTCAGCTGGAAATGGTATGGAGATCTGTCCTGATAGAGGCAAGCCCAGTTGTCTGAAGAGAAAGGTTCTTGGAAGTCTTTACCATCATGTGCTGCTTAATGAGTCAAAATTGATTATTCCCTTCATTATAAACCTTGTGAGAATAAGGTAGAACAGTGGCAGACTGGCCTTTGACTTGAGAGTTTGCCAAGAGGTGATGAGAGTTTTGGGCTCTGTTAGATTTTTACCCCCAACTGTATGTACACCATGAAACTGTGCCAGCAGAGAGAAGCAGGGAACCTGGAAGAGGTTTTTGGTCTTTTGAGAGGGTTTTTGTGGTTTTCAGGGGGGTTTTTTGTTTGTTTGTTTGGTTTGGTATGGTTTGGTTTTTTGGTGTTTGTTTGTTTGTGGGGGTTTTGTTTGTTTTGGGCGGGGGGTTTTTTTGTGAGTTTTGTTTGGGTTTTTTTGGTTGGTTGGTTGGTTTTGGGTTTTTGGGGGTTTTTTTTGGTTTTTTGAGGTTTTTTTTTATTTGGTTTTGGTGGGGTTTGGGGGGGTTTTTTGTTTTGGTTTTTTTGTTTGTTTGTTTGGGGTTTTTTGTTTTGGTTTGGTTTGGTTTGGGGCTTTTTTTTTAAGAAAAAAAATTGGTAGCTTTGGGCTTCATAGCTATCAGTTTACAACCCATTTCTGGGCAGTCTGAGTGACAAAATCTACTGACCAACAGTGTCGCTACTGCAGTCAGCTTGAGGAAATGGGCTCCTTGGAGTCAGTACAATCAACTGATGCAAAATGAGATAACCTAGTTTTGAGACTGCTGGGTCTATAAAAGAGAAGAAGAAGAGTTGGGAGGGGAAGAAAGCAAAACAAACCCACAAAACTCCTAATCTCATGTCAGGTTTAAAAAAAAATAGAAAAAGGTGGTTCATAGTCCCATTTCATTAAAAGCTGCATATAGATAGTGTGCAGGTTTTCAATCTGATGAAGGCAGAAGCTGGGTGTAGGGAAGAATCCCTGAGCATTTCCAGCAGAAGCAATCTGATGAGAGTTTTGTTTGAAGAGATATGGGGCTATTGCACATTCCTGTCCAGTGCTCTGTCATAGTGCACTAGGATATGACACTGCCAAGTGTGATAGACTTCTCTGACAGCACAGGAGCCTGCCACTGGTACCGATGCCTTTGTGATCTATTGCAGTCTCTCTCCTATTACTTCTTTCTTTTTCCGTCCTGTATCTTAAAAGAATATATTCTTCTTATTAGTAGTGGCTTGGTTAACAAAAGCTGCGAAGAATCTGAGAGTTCCTCTTATGAATGTATAAAAATTGGTGGGTTTTTCTTCAAAATAGCTGGAAAGGAAAAAAAATGCAGTCAAATGTATGGTGTAACACACTTCTAACGCAAAGCTACACACTGTGCTGCTGCTTCTGTTTGCTGGGAAGGAGATAATGCTGTCTCCTCTGTGCATGATTTTCTTTGAAACCCACTACACAACGTTTAACAGAAGGCGTTAGTATAATCTATGTTTTGCATAAGGGATGTCATCACATTCAGCAGCAACAAAGTTCCTTTGAAAAAATAAAAAGAGGGGAGAGGATTTTTTTTATTATTATTTGAAGTAGCTTAGTAGCTGAACAGGGCAAAATTATCATAAAGTGACTGCAGCATTCTCAGAAATGTCCTTAGTGCTGTTTGCATTTATTCTTAAGTGTCTGCACTGGCGTTTACATCTTTGCTGTTCCTTAAAGCAACATTGTAGGCGGTAGGAACAGCAGCAGTCTCTTGGCTGGGTTCCCATCCCTTGGGAAGCCCCAGATACTGTTATGTCAGTAGGTTTCCTCAGTGCTTTGTGGAGGTTTACACAAAAAGCAAACTCAGAAAGTGCATTTCTCTCCCCATCTCCAACTCACTTGTTAGGCAGACTTTGATTTTTGTACTTTAAAACCCAATTCCAAATTAACCCAGGGTGCTGCTTCTAGTTAACTCCCTGAAATTAATTAGGGTTGGAGGTTTGTCTATGACACTTATTTTTCCTCATGATCTCGGAACAAATGTGAATCTTGCTTTTAATAATTCTCAATTACCTTTTTTTGTTTGGGTTTTTTTCCCTTTTCAGAAAAACAGCTGACTGCTAGCAACTGCTTAGGAATATTAGCCATGGCTGAAGCCATGCAGTGCACTGAACTATACAACATGGCCAAAGCTTATGCCCTGCAAATTTTCCCAGAGGTGGCAAACCAAGAAGAGATCCTTAATATCTCAAAAGATGACTTCATTTCCTACATGTCCAATGACAGCCTGAACACCAAAGCAGAGGAGCTGGTGTATGAGACAGTGATAAAGTGGATTAAGAAGGACGCCGCAATCAGAGCTCAGGTAAAAATAATCTCAGCAGCCTCACTCTGCTCCATTCCCATGAGTGCCTCTTTTAGAATAGAAACCATTTCCATGCAATTTTAAACATACGGGTGTGTGGGAGATGGGATGGGCAGTTCAGGTAAAAAAAAGACAAAGAGAATGCAGGCTATGCACAAAATATATGTAATTTCAAAATCTGATCCCTATATCTGATCATTTAGAATGAAAATCTCATTTGTGACATGCATGGTACAAAGATGGGGCCTCCAGTTGTTGACTGCAGGCTCAATCAGAGATAAATTGAGAAGAATTACAGTTTTGTGACATGCTGCTTTAAGGGGATGCATTTTAGTAACAGCAGGAAATAAAAAATCTGTCAGAAAATCTGTATTTCTTTTGATGCCACATACTGAATGGGTATAACTCCAGTTCATAAAATAAAGGTTCTCTATCTTTATTGGCTGCCCTTGGGTTTTATATATTTATTAGAGTTAGCCTTTCCTAAACCGTAAGAGCTATGCAGTCTGCTCTTGTCTAAAGAAACTGAGTCTGTTTTGCCTGGTGCTGTCTCCAGATAATGCTAGAAGCAATGGCTGTTCAGAGGCTGGTGATTGTCCTTGGGACCAGAAGTCATCCCTGGTGATACCTGTCTTGGCTACTTGTCTTGAGCCAACTCTGTGGTCTGAACCCCAAACCTCTCCGTTTGGAGGCCAATTCTCTACACAGACCCCATAAGGGGAAAGTTGTATTCCCCTTCTTGAGGCCAGAGTTGTTTCTGTTGACCCCAGTCACAGTTTTGGCTGTTTTAAGGTGCACAATTGGTCATGTACCACACTGATCTCAGGGAGGCACTTGGCCATGTTGCTGATGCCATCCTACATCATGACAGTCTGTACCTTTTTGACTGAAATGTGAACTCAAGCACCTCAATGTGCAGTGGGATGTTAAATGTGTCATTGGATGTGATCCAGAGCAGCTGGACATCCACACCTCACCTCCAAAGTGGGAGAAATAGGATTTTGTGGTCTCCCCAGGCTGCTGGATAAGAGCATTAAGGACAGTGGGGTATTGCATGCCAGGCCAAGCCTTGCTGCCTGTGCTGCTCCACCAGCTGAGCCCTTGGTCCCTGCCAGAGCCTGCAGCTCCTGCCCTGTGTGCCCAGCAGGACAATCCTGTGCTGGGATCCCACCCCACGCTCTGACCACCTCCTCCACGTGCCTGCAGTGCCATTTGACATTGCCCAGTGTTACTATTGCCTAAAACATTCACACAGCATCATGGATTTACTGAAATGTGCCCCTTTGGGGCTCTCGCTGGCCTTGAAAAACACACTTTTTTACAGAGCTTGAAGTCCCTGAGTGCTTGAAGTTTGTTGGCTCTGTGCCACCCTAAACTTAACGCGACCTCAGGGGCCGTTTCCAGGGGTGGGAGTTCAGGAACCCTGCAGCAGGAGCCCGTTTGCCTGGTGCCAATAGGAGGTGTCACTCACTAGATGGTCTGGGATATATTCTCAAAATTGCAGTTTTAAATATTTCTTTCTGCATCCTGTTGAGGCAATGTTGGGAATCTGGTTTTTTTTAACTAGTGGCTTTTCTTGCTGCCAGCACTGCCATCCCTTCCCTGTCTTCCTTTTGTGTTGCAGTTGAGGTGCTTTTCTGGGTTTTTTTATTCCCAAGTTTCCTTCCCCTCTGTCCAGGTTCTGCAGTGCTTTTGAAGTTTATAATGGCAGTTTTATTTGCTTCTCCAATTTTCTCTGTGGTGCTTTGGTTTCATGCATTACTTTACAGGAGCTTTTAATTTTTAATTTGTATTTATCCAGAGATAAGGGTTTTGAATAAATTACTATTAAAGATACCAAGAAGAAACTATTTTCCTGCCCAATCCTACCACTAAGCTAGTTTATTTAAATAGTAGCTCTCACTTTCCTTAGTACTCTGTGCACTGCTTGATCTATTATAAAGCTCTTAGTTAAATAAGTACTTATTTTTTAAAAGTAGAAGTTCACACTTAACCATGAAAAGTACCATCTTTACAATAATGGCTTCTGCATTTTCAGAGCTTGGGAACAAATAGCTTCCATAGTGGATAGGAGGGAAGATAGACCTTAATAATCTTATTTCTAATGAAGATGATAATGAATAAAAATTTGTGCATGGTGTGCAGCACAGCCCACCATGCCAAGAACTGTCCAATGTCCTGTGAGATGCAGAGGCTGCTCAGAGCTTTGGAGAGCTGAGCAACCATGGCAATAGTGAACACAGGATGAACCTTCCTGCAGGAGCTGTGCATGGATACTTTTATTTTATTCACTGTTTGGAGATAGATTCTATGAGCTGCATTTAGACTCTTTTGGGTGGAGGACACCAAGACTGTTGGGGTGTCTTGGGAGGGTTGATGGATGCCATGAATTACAGCAGTCCCAAGACTTCACTCCAGCTCTATTGCGCTCCTCAGGTGACCCAGTCTGGTTTTATTTCTCTCCCTCAAAGGTAGTGATGGCAGTTAAATCCTTCAGGGCATGGATTTCCAGAGCTCCCACTTTGTTCACAGTCTCTCCATCTCCCTTTACCTTGACAGTTCAGGCTCTATTGTAACATTTTTATTTTCAATAGCTCCAATGGCAGGTAACTAAAATGCCTCTTTGGGAGCTTCTTCCAAGTCCTGCATTGGTGATTCTCCCAAAGATGGAGGGAGAACACAAACATAAGCACTGGCACAAACAGGGAAAGGGCTGTGCTCTTCATCTCACCTGCATGTCCATCTTGCCTGGCAAAGCCTGGCAGGGGCTCTCTCAGCAGAGACATCCCCGCAGAGGAGCTTCTCTCTGAATCAGCACCCTCTGCCCCCAGGGCAGCTGCAGCCCTCCAGAACTCCTTGTGCTGTAATGGCTTTGTGTCACTCTGCAGTGCCTGGGGACAGTAAATCTCACCACTTGTGTTCCCCCACCGCAGCCTCATGCCGTGCTCTAACAACAACTTATCCATCACTGCCTCCCCTCCTGACCGATCCCCTGCCGAAAGCCTCTGGGAAGGAGATTTTCAACAGAGCCTCCTGTTCTCCTGGAAGGGAGTTGTTTGCTGTCTACCTGCTCTTCTCTGCCATTCTAAAAGCTTTTCTTCAGGTGTCTGACTGTTTCTGCTTTTGTTAATTCTTTCCCACCAGGCTGGGGGGCAGTGACAGGGAAGGAAGCAGGATTTTCTTGGAAGGCAAGCTGAAAAGCTGCGCTCTGGCTGATGTTTAATTGTGCACATTGTGCTCATATGAACAGTGCTCATAAAAGTGCTCTGTGGCATTACAAAAGACAGCACCTGAGCCTTGTTACAAAGATAGACCAGCAGTGCTTTATGGGTTGCTTATCATCTGCATAAGACAAAGAGGCAGTTCAGAGAGTGACATGTTAAACCAGGATTTGGTAAATAATTGTATCCCCGTAGTGCAGTGCCCCAGCTCATATGGTAACATTTATGAAGCTGGTTTAGTGCTGCTGGTAGTGCAGTTTAAAACCGGTCTGACCAGAAGCAGCCTGTGAGGTGAGGTCAGGACTAGTAGGTAGTTTCCTGTGCCCGTGGACACAGAGCACTGGTTGTAGGAGTTCTTCTGATTGCTGTCACTGAGTGCAGAGCCTGCATCTGACTGACACATCTGGGAAAGCTGAATCTACTATCTACTCTTTTTTCCTATTTATTTCTCTTCCTGACTGATGGACAAGATTGTAGGGTTTATCCTAACAGTTATCCCCTTGATAAGCTTGTTACAACTCCAGCAAACTCATGCAAAAAATATATTGTATAATGGAGGCTTTGCTGTCTGAAATCAGCACGGTCTGAGCTGCCCGAACAAGGAAAGATTTCTGCCAGACCCCACGCAGTCTTCAGCTGAGCATATCCCCCAGCCCTCTGCATGGCCTTGGGCAGGTTGTTTCACCTTTTTGCCCCCATTTCGTACTCTGTAAGCTGGAGGGAAGTGATGCCTCCCATGAGGACTGTTGGGAGGATCCAGTGGATAATGAGCCATACTGTCCACAGGTACTGACGACTGCCAAAGCTGCCCAGAGCTGCAGTCATGCCCAGCGTGCACATGGGATGGGAAAGATGAAAAGTGGCTGGATGTGTAGTAATTTGCTGTCTGTTCAAACCATAGACATACTAAAGCTCATTGGAAACACTCCCACTTTCTCTTCCAAGTCCAAAGTTGTGTATTTTCTCTGAAATAAAGAAAACATGCTGCCCTGTTTATTAATGACACAAAGCCTGGGAAAACAAGAGTCAGCATTGCATGAAGCTTCCCTGTCACCCTGAGGAGGGACAAGACATGAAGAGAGGGCAGACATTTCAATAAGTTGCCCAGACAAGTGCTAGAAGAGAGGCACATGCTGCAGTGATGAATGAAGGACAAGAGGCTCAGCGGAATAACAGCCACCTTTTGTTGCACTCTGCAAGGATATCATGATGTGCCCTTTTTCCAAACCTTTAAAATCATGGTGTCCAGCAGCAGTACAAAATTTTTCCACCATAAAGGCATTAACAAGCTTTTGATGAACTTGAGTCCTCAGAGGCAGATTTATCTAAACAGCATCTTCATGGTGTCTGAAAACCAGAGATGCATAGACCAATTTGCAGTAATTTAGAGAAGAGCAACACAAATGATTAAAAGACTGAAGGAACTGATGTGAGAAAAAAAAAGATTAAAAGATGTGAATATGCATGACTTGGCCTAATGACAGCTAAAGAGGGATAAATGTCTACAAGTGTTTGAAGCCCCAAGGAGGGGAGTTGCCTGGAAGGATGCATGGGACTAGCAACTGTAAGGACCAGTGGGATGAATTTGAGACTTGGCAAATTAGTCTAACACTAAGCAAACACAAAGTCCACCTTCAAGCCCTGTATCTGTCAGTGGGGGTAAGGAAAAGTGATGGAGAGAAGGAGAAGAGGATTTATGTCAAAAAAACTACAAATGCCCCTGAGCTATATTTTGGCAGTGACAGAGAGTGGCAGTTTGAAGGCAAGATGCTACAGAGGAGAAAGGGTTGGTGACTGAGAGAGCACATGGAAGATCCCTTATTTCTCAGGCACCTTTTAAAGAGCCTCCATGCAGAAGAGCAGTTTGCTTCAGGAAAATGGAGAATCTGACAGGTAACAATGCCAATTCCAACTCTGCTCTTCAGTGACAAAGAGGTAATGATAGAAGCTGTTACCCAATAGCAGCATGTACAGATTATTAAGTTCATCATAATAAGAAATTAATTGATCAATCAGTGTACTCAAGGGCATAACATTTCAGGAAAGAGTGTTGGAATAAATATGAAAAAGGATGCTTCCAAGGGAGCCCAAGTGAATTAGGCACTAACACTCTGTAACAGTTCAATTAGGCTTCTTTGAAAAGCCCACACTACCCTGGTGCTTTGAAATCCATTTGTGGGAAGAGCAGACAAATGCAGAAAGATGCCATAATGAAAGTACAAGAAGCTTCAATTTCTCTGAAAGTGAAAAACGCAAGGGATGAGCGGTAACCCCTGTGATTTCCTGGGGATGGGCTACTCAAAGAGCTCCAATTTGAATGAAGCTTTTCAGACACTCAGCTCCCATACAGGCTTACAGAGGGAGAAGAAAAGGCAGCAGCACAAATGGAATCAGTGCAAGAACATGCCCTTAGCTATATATTGGAGGAAGAAACTGCATTAAATAAAAAAGAGGATGCAGGTGACATTAGCAGTTCCTGAAATTCCCTCTCTACTAAACTTTTAAGTTTTTTTTTAAAGGGATACCCTTGACAGAAAATCTACAGAATTATTTCTCTGAAGTTTTAATTGGTTTGAGGAGCTCCTTCATCTCTCAGTCTGCTCAGTCTCTTAATTTGTGGCTTTTCGAACACATTTTCCTGTTTTTTACAAATTTTTTCTGCGCTGTTGCTGAAGCAGCAGCCTTACAAAGACCCACATCCACAAGCAGCTCCTCACAAGTGCTCCTTTGCCTTGTGCTGCATGTGGTCCCCGCATTCAGGACCAACCTCCAGAAACAAAATAATTTTATATTATAGTCAAGAAGCATTTTAGAGAGTTATGGCACATGGATTCACATGCCAGTGTGTTGTAGGGATGGAGGCATCAGGAGTTTACTTGGTTCTGTGAAGCACCTGAGAAGCTGCAGCTGTTTTGTTGTTGGCAGTGTGCTTTTGAGGTGCATTGTTTGCTGTGTTTGAATAAGTGACTGCCCATAAGCAAAAGAAACACCACTTACCCCTGGTACCCTTTGGGGGAACTTCGAGGGGTTATTTCATAGTGTTTAGTCAGCAAGCTAGAGAATGCATGGTAAGAGTGAAGATTTTTTGAATCCTTAGTATCAGGCAAATTCCAAGTGTGATGGATCAATGATTCATCTTCCTGTGCATTTAAAAGACTCTCATCATATTACTGCTGGAAATACTGACCTGAGAGCTGCTTTGCAAACAGCTTGGAGAGCAGGACAGCCGCTCGCTGGTGACATTACAGTGTTTAGTCAGCTGTGCTGCCATAAAGATGTCACGTTGAAACCTGATTGCAGGAAGACAGAGGGGCTGCTCTTTTCCTCTTGCTGGGCATGAGATTTATGCACGTGGCATCCTGCCACCGAGCCACCAGCTGAACCCAGGGCCTGCAAACCAGATTTTCTGCCACATGTTTATCTCATGATATTAGGAGGCTGTCGGCTGACATGCTACCAAGCCTTTGAGTTTATTCAGAAGGCAGCATTGCAATTCCAAGAAGTCAGTGTGGGTGATTAGTAAGTACTCCAAGCACAGCAGAAACCCTAGTTGGGCTTGGATATGACCTTGGATGTAGGAATGTGCAGGAGTTTACTGGAAACACAGTGTGTGTTTGTATTACCCAGGGGTTAGATATATCAAAGCAAGTTCCCTCATTACCCAGTAGCAGGGCAGCACTGGGAAAATTAGCCAAATAAAGCTTATTTCTGAGAACAGCAAAGCAATGCACCAACGACTCTGGCTTCCCCAAACCAGCCAGTTCCCTGTTGGGCTTGCATTCAGAAGCTTGGAGGGGACAATATTTTTAATATCAGGTTAGGTAAGCTGTGGGGTAAGCCTGGTTTGGACTGGAAATGATGTTAGGGAGGGTGACTTATGTCACCTTTCCAGTGTGCCAGCTTGCATTGCCACTATGCCACATCTTCAGCCGTCACCATAGGCATGGGTCACTGGGCAGTTTGTTACCTGGCCACAGCCAGGTATTTTTTTAATTAGCATGTCCTGTTCTCATTTAAAGGAGTCTAATGCAGTGGGAAACTGGTTCTACTTCAGATCTGCCCCTGATGGCTTCCTCCGTCCAAGGAGGTTCTTGCTCTCACACTGGAATGGTGCACGACGTGAGGCGAGTCTGAGCCCAGGGTTCCTATGAGACAACATAAATCTCCTTCAAAGTGAATCAAATATATTCCTACTTCATAGTGTTTTGAAAACTATTGCAATTATGCATAAAGGGCTGAAACAGCAGTTTATTGGAACAAAATTCTGTTGTAATGGGGGTAATCTACCTTCTGTATTTGTGTTTCTAGCTGAAGCCTGTTTCTTTAGGCAGAAAGTACAAAGGGGCCTTTGTAGGGAGAACAGTAAACTAGAGAGACAGATGAATTATAAGGCGTAAGGGAAACATTATTTTGACCTCTTTGGGCATTACTTCAAAAATGGTAAAAATCCTGAGAGCTTTCCAGTGGAGCAATTAAGGAGCAGGAAATATGAGTCTGTAGCAGTAGACATACTTCCTTTAAAACTTAACTGTATACTGTTGTGGCCCAAGTCTGTGCAGGAGTACAATGAGAGTCCTTTTGGAGAATATTTGTGAGGATTAGAGATTTGAGAATAAAAAGATTATTTTTAATGTGATAGTGAAGTGGGTTTTGTAACTGAGACTGTGAAGATGACAGAACAAAGCCCACTTGCAAGCAGGCATTCATAATACTGATGCAATCAGTAGGAGAAGAAATGTCATAAAAAGTTTAGCAAAGTAAGTTAGTGTTCTCACTCAAACTACCAGTCAGGAATAAAAAAAAGTATTAGAGGTTTTTCTGGTCTCATTTGCTAAAGCACTGGCCTGCCTAATGAGATGGGAGTAACACGTGTGTGAACAGATTGTTAGGGAAAGGCTTGAAAGGGTCAGCTTCAAGGTAGAGGTGGTGATGGTGATCACATATTCTCCTGAGTCAACACTGGCCCAGTGGTAACACTTAGGCTTCCTCATAGCATGATCACAACCTTCTGAGCACACCCAGGACAAATGGACACAAAAATGCCCATCAGAGGGTAGAATTAATCACCCTGCAATTTGGATTGACATATGGTTGTAGACATCTTAGTGTGCCATGGTCTGAGGCATGGTCTGAGGAACTAAATCTCTCTTCATTATAACAGGAGTTTACACGTCTGACTGACACTTGGCTTGTATGAACCCATTTAAGTGTATGAATCTAGAGCTGAATCTCTCCCTGGAAATGTTTAGGTAATTAGGGAAAGATAAGATCTCTTAAGATTTTTCTCTCCCTGTTTTATATGAAACACACTTGTGATTGCAGGCTGGTGGAAGATCCTGCTTTCTGTTCAGCCACTGAAATCAGTGAAAAATCACTGAAATGTGTGCCTTGAAGCAGGACAGATAGCATCTCTCAGAAGTTGCTGCTCTCCTGTGTCCTCAGTGACTGTCTACAAAGACTTTGCTCATGTGGCAGCAGTGCCCTAGCTCCTGCAGAATTACCCTGGCCATGCACAGGGTATCTGGCAGCATCAGCACTCAGCAAGGAGTTTATGGATGAGATCTGCTGGGGCAAAACCCGAGCAGCTGCCTTCAACCAACAGGAGCTATGCTGAGGTTCACATGTCCTGAAAAAAACCAGTCCTGATGCCGTTCAGAAACTTTCCTAGCATTTTAAACCATAACTGTTTAGACTTTTGCATAATGGTGTCAATTTGCAAGGAGCTGAGGCATTGTCTCCCATGTTTATGAGTTGGTAACTCCTAATTTTAGGCCCAGAAGGGGTATTAATATTCTCTGCTTCATCCTAGCATGTGGTGGAAGCTGTAGAGTAGTCATAAGTGATCCCAACAAAGACCTGAGAAATATTTCTACTTGTCCAGCCAGCACCTGCAGCCAAGCAGGGAGAAAAAAACGTCCCCAGGGTTACAGGCACAAACCACAACTCCAGGGACCCGAGGTGGATGAATTTGGCAATGTGCCCTGTGCATGTATTCTGCTGCTGTAGTGATAACTGGTAATGTCAGTGGGTGCAGTAGATGTTTCATAGCTGTGTAAGGCACAACGGAAAGATAAGAGAGAATGGAGAGCAAATAACAGATGGTAAGGAGGTTGAAATGCTTTATGGTGCTTATTCCAATCTTAAATGAAAAGGATAATAGTAACAGGATGTTTAGTACAGTCATAGCTAACAGAGCTGGGAAGTCTTCATAAGGGAGAATCCAAAAGAAAAAGACTGCTGATTGCCTAAATCACTTGAATATTCTTAAATCAGTGAGGCTAAATGAAATTCACCCTTGACTATAGGGCTTAAAAGAGCTGGTACAAGAAGAGGTTGCTTTATAAAAGCTTCTCCTGCCTTGTGGAGACGCTGTCGTGGTTCGTACTCCTTAAATCCCTTGGAGAAAAACACTGCAATTCTATGTACCCTTAATGCTCTCAGCACCAAGCCCCAGTCGTGACTGCATGGGTCGTGCACACACACACACACACACAGAGCCAGCTTTCTGTAGCTGTTTGAGCAAAGGGAAGAATAAGAGTGAAAAGTGACATTGGTTTTGATATGTGACATCAACTTTCAAGCTGATGAAAGGGAGCAACATGTTCTAATTATTATTCCCCTTCAAAATAAGCGACGAGCTCAGACAAAAGAGGAGAGAAAGGAGGGGGGGAATCCAGGAGAGAAACAGAATCACATTTTCTCACTTATCTAATTAAAGCGAGGTGGGCGAGCTAGAGGGAGAGCTCACTGTGCTCAGGGAGCAGTGCTGCCCCATTTATTCAGGGAAAGGTGGGAAATGGAGACAATAACTCCACTGGGCCCGTGGGAATTGTCCCATCCCTGAGGGAAAGGAGCTGTTCTCCCAGTGCTAATTGGCAGTCAGCTTTTGGACATAGTGGTAAGTGGAAGGCCATGTCCCTGTGTAGTGGCACACCTGCCTGTGCTGGTGTTTGGCACTGCTTTGTGTTGCTGTGGCTGCTTCCAGTGCAGAGCAGCCCCGGCAGTGTCAGGGGTGGCTCTGGCGTGTCCCACAGCACCAAGGGAAGATGCTGGCTCCTCTGTACACTCCATGTGTTTTACAACTTTATTTAAACTGCCCTTTAGTGACTTGGACTGCTTCCTGAGCGGCCAGCAGTGGGAATTAACCTCCCCTGTGGGATTGTCTCGCTCATCTGCAGTGTACCCTCTCTCTGCATTATTCCCCTGTCCTGATGCCACGTTTCCTCTTGGCTCCCACGTTAGGTTAAACGCCTCCAACCTTCTTAAAAAAAAGCACTTCCTAAAGTCAGAGCTTTGCCACCCACTGCCATATGTCCACTGCTCCCTCTCTTACAAGGTAATGACATTAAGATATCTGCAGCCAAGTGCCTGACATTTGTGGCTCCAGGGAAGGAGCAGCTGTTGTACCTCCTAGAAAGCACCTCAGGAATGGATTTCAGCAAGGGAGGAGTGTCTTCTTTTATGTTTTGAGGTTGATGAAGTGATCTCAAGCCCTACTTGGCTCTGTGCCACGCTAGAGGTAATAGTAAGGAGTCAGGAACATACTGTTCACGAGGGTGGGGTTTTTTTCCCAGAAGAGAAGCAATGTCACTTTTCCATCCCTTTTGCATCACCAAACAACTTTTTTATTCTCAAACAATTGCAAAGTGGCTGGGCTTCAAGTCTTTACACTGTACCTAAAATTGTCATCTCCAGTGTTGAAGAGCTGATAAGCTGGGGACTGGGAGTCAGCCTGAAACCCTTCATCTCCTTGGGTGAAGGGAGATCTGCAGGCACATGTGGGGCTTGAGTCCCCACAGGCTGTTGCATTTTCACTTTGTCAGAGCTTGTACCATGCTGATCTGGCTCTTCAGTAGGAGAGCAGTGTGAATTTGAAGGAGGCATCCTTTGTCTTCCTTCTAAATTAAGCCTGCTTCTTCAGTTTGGGTGGGGAAAGGAGAAGCCCTGGAAGAGCTTGCAGGTATCACTGCATCCTCCACCTGCTTGGCCAGCCCATTACCCAGTTCAGGCAATATCCCTACCCTTCCTTCTCACTCTGCCCCTGCTCCATTCCCATTCCTGCTCCTGCCCCTGCTCCTGCTCCTGTCCCTGCTGCGACTGGCTCTCACACGCTGCAGGGACAGGCACACTGCTGAAAAAGGAACTAAGAGCCAAGTGGCTTCTGGAAGACCAGAGGCATCTTTAGGCCAGCAGATGCTGCTGGTGCCCAGACTTTCTTGGGACCAGCATAGACCTCCGGAATATTTATTTGCATCCTGACCTCAATCCCAGTTGGGATCTTTGGATGCTGCCACTGGATGAATATTTATTGCAACAGATTATTATCTTTTCTTGCTGCTCACCATTAGTCTGTGTGCCTTGGTTCTGGAGTTCTGTGTTTTCCCATTGCTCTGCTTTTCACTGTATTCTCATGCAGTGTTGTGATATACCCAACTATATATAAAAAGAATAATCTGGGGATGGACTCCTGCTTTTTCAATTGCAGTTTTCTCTCTTGGGGTTTTGTTCTCCTGTAAGCTGTGTTTGGTGACATACAGCTTCATTTGCTCAGGTGTCCTTTACCCTCTGAGGTTTAATGTATTTGCTTAGAAGATGAAACTTACTGTCAGTATTTCTATAGCACCCTCTTGAGTCGGACTTTCCTAAAAGCTAGAGATATATAAATTTGTTTCACCAACAAATTAACTCTATTAATTGAAAGATTTTTAGCAATTGGTTGATATCTTTCACGCTCTACCACAGCTGTTGAAATCTACCCTATTTACTGACTTCTGTTTCACATGTATAGTGCCAGAAAAGACTTGTTTGGGAGTTTTATTAAAGTGCAACAACCACACTCACATTTCAAGGTTAATTCAGATAACTCAAATGCTTACTCCATGTCTCCACTGCACAAGGTGTTCCATTCAGCCTGAGTTCAGAATAAGCTTTGATTTCCAAAAATTCTTCCATACAGTGCCGTATAACAGGAGTTGCCACCTTTTGAAGGTTATTTTCAGTCTCTGGGACCAGACCCAGCCTGGGCCAGGGAGCTCTGAGGGCTGCATTGTCTCTGTCCCTCCCATTCACTAGGCAGGGCTTGTATGCAGTGTCCACGAAGTGTCTTTCCAGGCTGGATGACAGGGGATGGTTTACAGGCAAGGAGGTGGAGATGCCAAGTGGCTGAACTCTGGCATGAAGGCTGCATGTGTTATCACTTCTCCCCCCTCACAGTATGCTGCAGAGCTGCTGGCAGTGGTGCGGCTCCCCTTCATCCATCCCAGCTATCTGCTGAATGTTGTTGACAATGAGGAGTTGATAAAGTCTTCGGAGGCCTGCCGGGACCTGGTGAACGAAGCCAAACGTTACCACATGCTGCCACACGCCCGCCAGGAGATGCAGACACCGAGGACCCGGCCCAGGCTCTCTGCAGGTAAAGCAAAATGTCCTTCAGGGACACCAGCCCTCCTGGTTCCACATTTCCTGGACATGCCCTGGGACAGGGCACAGACCTTAGCTCCTTCTCTTGGCTCCTTCCCAGAACTGGGTGATATTTCAGTTTTCAATAGTTGCTTTCCATAAGCATTTAGGAGCCTCTCCCAATGAGTGGACATGGGTGTTCAGATATATGCTCCTGAAATGAGATTTAAAAGGAGCCTAAATTTTAGGATTTATTATCTTTGTCAGAGACTGTAACGTCCCTGTTGTCCTGAAAGTGAGCCCCTTGCCCTCTTTGCCTCAGTTTCTCTAGCTGCAGAAATCAAGAATTTGATTCTTTGCCGTGGAGCCTCTTGTGCAGAGGATCTGTCTAATATTCATCAAACACCTTCACTTTCACAGCCCTTTGTAATGATAATATTTTTATATGGTGAGGCTGGTGTATAGTATTTTTATGCTGATGAGTACCAGCTCAGGCTGTTTAATGCCTCCAGAACAAATGGATCACACGTAACATACTCCCTTTTAAAAACCCAGCAGCTGTGAAGAACTGAGTCACTTTAAAAAGTTTCACACCCATTTTTCCTTTTTGGAAAAATGCATGGAAACCCCTAAGTGCCCACCTTGGCAGCTGAGCCCATGTCATGGTGATGTGAGAGATATCCTAAATATTTGCTGAACAGAGAGTGCAAATACCATATAGGAAAACTGCATCCAAGAAGGAGTCTGATGAAGCAGGTGAATTGTTTTAACATGCTGCCTGTACTTCTGCCTCCCATAAGTACAACAGAAAGCCAGACAAAACTTTCTGTCACTGCCACTGATGCTAATGTAGCACGGAGATGGCATATCAAACCACAGCATTTGCAGCTTCGAGAGACTGCCTCATCAAGGCACCTTTCAGAAGGACGAAGTGTAGAGGACTTTCAATAACAATCTACCCTAAAAAGTCTTTCATTGAAGACTACTAATGGTGTGATGTTTGAAGGGATTTTTCAAAAGTGCTTATTTTATGTATATAAAATTGTAGGTGTAATGTGATCCATTTCCAGAAGCTTGTTGATGAGGGAAAAGTGATTCTTTCAGGGTAAGGGAGGGTGATTATAGTTTTTTAGGTCAGAGTCTAATTATATAGAATCGTGTTATTTTGCATATCAACAGCATTCATGGAGGCACAAAGGATCTCTAAACACCCTTTGTGGACTCGCTGCTGCGTGTCACATGCCCTCTCGAGGTCATTGATTATAATCAAGTTATGTCTTGCACAGGTGATTAGATTTTCTGGTGTGGCACAAAAATAATGATCTCTTGTTACTGAGAAATATTTATTTAAAACCGTATAGCACTTTATCTTAATAACTTTTAAGAGAGTAACCTTGCTTGAATGACACAAATATATTTTTTGAAAATGCTAATAGAGAATGACGATAATCCATTACTCTGCAGTCACATTTCTCTCAGCTGCTTCTCCTAATCCCTCTCACTGGCAGCCTCGCTCCTGCCCCACACCTGTGCACACTTGTCTCTGAGCTGGGAACTGTAACACATCACAGCAATGGCTCCAGTCAGGAGACAGCTCCTGAAATGGTGATTCCTTCCAGCTTGTGGCCTCCTGGTCCTGCTTTTGAGCCTACCTCTTCTGGCAACACATTGCACAGGGGCTTCCAATTGCTGCAAAAGGGTTTTTAACACTTCAGCTAAATGCCAAATCCAAACCGTCCCCAGCACTTGAGTCTTGGATGGAGCCAGGAAACATCCCAGAGTTACACTTTGACTCAACTCTGTGGGAATGAGTCTCGAGAGGAGTCTGGAGTAACACAGAGATCAGACATGTCTCAGCTGTCGCTGTGAAGTGGGAATAAAACCTCAGAGATGTGTACTTGAAAGTTTTGCATGAACAGACAGTTTGGCTTGCTGGACACCTTGCATGTTATAGGCTTGGGGGAGCTGCTCAAGCACAGATAAAGCTCAGTTAATAACTATATTAAGGCAGTTATGTTTCCTAGCACTTGGTAGACCAAGACCATGATCCACGACTTGAGTACATTATCTGGGTCTAGAAAATCTGCTTTCCCCAGGAAAAGCAAAAAAAATCACCAGAAAATTATGTATTAATAGAGTGCATGCAGAAAGAATATCAGGATGACGATCCATAACCATAGCTTCACTTTCTCCAGGCATTAGCTTTTAATGTGATAAGACTTTCTTCAGTTTAAAGTCCAAATATGCTTTTCCTGGATAATGACCAAGTTCCAAAGCTATCACAATCCTTGACAAAATATCCATTTTCTTCAATGGAAGAGAAATTTGCTACCTGCAAATCTCACTCAAAAACTGTTGAAATGAATGGATGTCTTTACATGGAATTGCCTTTTTATTTCTTTCCCCCCAGATTTTGCCCAGATGGCATTCTCCCTCACTAGTTCTCCCAAGAGTGTTCATAGTGTCATTCCTCACCCACTGCTCCCCCTACACACACACTCCTGTTTTTTCTCACCCTTCATGCTTTGATTGCAGACTCTAAAACAGATTTATATATGATACATTAAAATTTCCCTGACTGATGAGTATTTTTGGATGGATTCCTGCCTGGTTGAGAGTTGCCACTTTTTTATAACGTATTTTTCTTACTTGAATCCTAGGAGTAGCCGAGGTAATAGTCTTAGTTGGAGGTCGCCAGATGATTGGCATGAACCAACGTGCTTTAACAGCAGTCACTTGCTTAAATCCTCAAAACAACAAGTGGTACCCATTGGCCAGTCTGCCCTTCTATGATCGAGAGTTTTTCAGTGTGGTCAGCGCTGGAGACAACATCTATCTCTCAGGTAAGCAGCAGATTCCATAGAAACAGAACCACAGAAGGGTTTGGGTTGGAAAGGACCTTTAAAGGTCACCTAATCTAACCCCCCTGCCATGGGCAGGGACACCTTTCACTAGACCAGGTTGCTCCAAGCTCCATCCAACCTGGCCCCAGCTTCTAGGGATGAGGCAGCCACAGCTTCTCTGGGCAATCACCCCCCCTCGATGTAAGAAATTTCTTTCTTATGTCCAATCTAAATCTACCTTCTTTCAGTTTAAAACTCTTATGTGTGATCCTGTCACTATAGACCTTGATAAAAGGTATCTTTCCATCTTCATTATAAGCCCCCTTTAAGTATTAAAAGGTCACTATAAGGTCTCGCCAGACCTTTCTCTTCTCTAGGCTGAACAACCCCAAATCTCTCAGCTTGTCTGCATAGGAGAGGTGCTCCAGCCCTCTGACCGTTTTCATATCCCATCCCTGGACTCAGTTCAACAGGTTCATGTCCTTCTGCTGGGAACCCCAGAGCTGAACACTGTACTCAAGGTGGGGCCTCACAAAAGCAGAGTAGGTGGGGAGAATCTTCTCCCTCAACCTGCTGGTCACGCTGCTTTTGAGGCAGCCCAGGATGCAGCTGACTTTCTGGGCTGTAAGTGCACACTGCTGGGTCATTTCCTATTTTTTGTCCATCAGTATCCCTCAGTCCTCCTCTAGAAGGCTGTTCTCAATCCATTCACCCCCCAAATTTACTAGGCTGGGAGAAAAGTTACAATACAGGCAGCCCAGACAAAGCGGGAGCTGCCAGAGTTTTACCCAGCTGCTCCTGGGAAGAAAAAAAAAAAAAAAAAAAAAAAAAAAAAGAGAAGTAGGAGGGATATTGGGAAAAAGGGATTTCCCTGCTTTTATCATTCTCCATGCCTCTGCAGTGTTAACGTACTCTCAGAGCAGTCAACAACAATATTTTGCAGTTGCAATGTGAAGAAAATAGGTCTGACAACCATCAAGCATGCAAAGAGGTTTCACTGCCATAGAAACACAATTTAAAATACTGTCTGTAGTTGAATCTAAATGGTAGGTTATGAAATTTGAGACAGACAGACTGAACTGCTGAATATGTGACCTACACTTAAAGTATTTGCTTACAAGAGTATTCATGTTTTGTACTTGTTGAAACCTCTCTTTTGAGTAGTCACTAGCCCTATAATCTTCTTAGTTTTGGTGAAACTGAGACCACGCTCCTTAAAAGGCTTAAACTCCAAAAGTATCTGACAACACCGTGCCCTGAGCATCACAGTATCTGGATTTCTGCAGTCTGTTGGTACCTCTGCTCTGCTAGAGAGGAAAAAGCAATTCCCACCAGACAATGCAAGGATGCTCTGATGGCAGCTGAGTGGGGGCTGGATGATTAAAAGAGGAGGCTGGGCAGGGAGTGCGGATGTGTGTGATCCAAGGATGTGGTTGGGAGCACAGATGCACCTGGCATCTGTACCAGTAAGGGGTTACAGCTGTTGCCTTTCCCTTGCCGAGCTCTCTCAGTGCATTTTCTGCAGTAAATTGCTGCCTGTGGTGTTAAATTCCATTAATACTGCATAGAGACCCTAAGAATTGATTGGAAATTATTTCTTGATGTTTTTTTCCCCATGCTTGTTTGCCCATGCTTGAGAGCAGCTGGAGCAAAAGTCTTCTGGGGAGGCTTTTGTCAGATGTTGGCTTTTAGTTATTCTTAGCTGAGGTGCTTTCCAATACGTACAGACATTTTAGACTGTGCCATACTGGTAACAAATGCTTGGAATCCTAATTTCAAAGCTCATTTCAGCTCTTTCCTTTGAATTGGGGTGAGTGACCGGATGGTATTTGGTAGCTGCAATAAGGAGAGCTGGAAATGTAGCTAAGAGTCAGTTAATATTTTGCTTTGCTCAAATGTAGAAAACACAGGAAAAGGGAAGGGGAACCAACAGAAGTGAGAATGGCCTGCTGCAAGCTCCAAGTACTGGACCCTGCACTGCATAGCATGGGTTTGGAGAGCAAAATACCAAGGAGGAGGTCTGGTTTTCTCATTAAACCATGGAACTGTGTATAGTTCATTTTCCTGGCTTGACCACTGACTCCTAGTGTGGTCCCAAATAAATCATTTCACCTCTTTGCGCTTCAAAACAGGATAGTAAGATACCCACGAAGTGGCTACATTGGAGGCTTTAAGCAGAAGCTAAAAAGTGACCCATATAAATATTTCACAAGATCATCTTGAACTGTTTTACAGGAGTGGTACAGCTGGTTCTGTCTTTTATCTGCAAATGAAAATAAATAAGAAGTTTGTCTCTGAAAATTAGAAATTAGGCCTGTAGTGCAAGCACTGACTTTATTGTGCCCATATATGTGCTGCTTCAATCCATCACTGCATTAAGCATTTTAGATTTCAGTCTGGCCTGTGTCTCGCAAGCCAAGATAGACTCAGCCTCCTGACACCTTCTTGCAAGTGTTGCAGTGGTTTAATAGGCTAGAAGTTATTTATGAACACTGAGAAGGGTCTATCCCCTTATGTATGTGTCCCTCGTAGTCTGACATCTTGATTTCTTCATGTCATCTTATTAAAAAAACCCCAGCCTTTGGGGCGCATGAATAAATGACACAGATATGCATCATCGGAACAGATGCTCAGTATTGAGGGTGATTTATTTTAATTAGTCAAATGTCATTTGAAGAGTTTTTACTTTGTAACTGGCTTTGATTGCTGTGTGCAGAGCTGCTGCCATTGCAGGGTCTCACGTAACTCTCCCCTTTTCTCTCCCCCCCCGCCCGTGGGTGCCAGGCGGAATGGAGTCGGGTGTCACGCTGGCTGATGTCTGGTGTTACATGTCCTTGCTCGATAACTGGAACCTCGTGTCCCGCATGACAGTCCCAAGGTGTCGGCATAACAGTCTGGTGTATGATGGCAAAATTTATACCATTGGAGGGGTCGGTGTGGCAGGCAACGTTGACCATGTGGAAAGGTAAAAAAAAAAACTAAACTAAAAAAACCCACATGCTGTTTGCTGGAGCTTTTCCTTCATGCTATGCTAAAGGACCGTTTGCCTTTTAAAGGACACATCAAATGGACTGTATGTGTTAAAATAAGCTCTTATAACAGCTAAGAAAGTAGGAAAGTGGGCAGGATTAGATTTCATTTAAAAGCTTCAGTGGAAAGAATTGTTTCAAAACCAAAGAGGAAAGTTGCCAGCTTCTCGCTTTGCTCAGGGCAGTGAAGAGAGGAATTAAGCTTATTTGGATGTTTTTCCAGGTTATACAATGAACTAATAAACTCCCTTTGAATTTAGTACTGATGAAAGTCCTTACAGACCACAGTAGTACCTTTTTTTTTCTTTTAAATCCAAAAAACAGCAAAGTAAGTTTCTTGTATGTGTTTTCCTGGTGTAGCACCTCGGCCTTGACATGGGTGGAAGATCCTCCCTTTGGTGGTCTTGGCCTGAGGCTGGGACCTGCCAAGTTCAGAGTAAAACAACCAATAAATGGAAATAGTTTTGAATTCCTGGCTGAACAAAGATGGGAGAGAATGGAAATTTCTCTTTTCAAGTAGACTCCAGATGTTGGTTTTTTTTTTCATTTTTTTCACATGGAACTTAAAAAAACAGGAAGGAACAAAATGCAACAAAAATTTTTCATCAAAACCAACTAATTTCTTGTAACCCATGGCATTCAATAAAACCACATATTTTATATGTATATCAGTGTTTTATTTAAAAATAGAATTCACTTTGAAATGCAGTTTATGAGAGTATTCTATTCCAAAAATATGAATACCGTCTTAGCCTTCCCCAAACACTTAATTGGGACACATTTTTGGGAAATATTTTTCCTAAGTGAATGTGGCAACCAAAAATATTTTTGTCAGTTTTAAATGCTGAATTTGAATACTTCTTCAGTAACATTTTGAAGCAGCCTTTTTCCAGTAAAAGTTGCCTTTTCAGGCAAGACAAATAGGGGTAGGTCATCAGAAAGGATTGGGAGGGAAGAAAAAAACAACACATTTTTCAAAAGGTCGGGAACTAGTGTTGGTGATGATGCTCTCAGCAAATCAGGTAAATGCAAACAGCAAAGAATGAATGATAAATCGTAGCAGTGAATGCAACATGTGAACCTCCTTCACCCAAAACTTAAAGTGGGCACTGTCCATGGAACCTGCTTTGAAGCAAATCTCACCCTTTTCAGCAGATTTGTTTCTGGTATCTGAAGGTATTAGTCCCATAATTTTAATCACTAAATTTTTAACCGAACTATTTTTGTGAACACAGGAAAGAGAGAGCCCAGGAAAGAGATGCTGTTTCATTCCATCTCTTGATAAAGATGAACAGTGAAATAATGTAATTTAGAATAGGAGTCTTGATAGTTGTCATTGGTTAAATTATCTCTTTTCAGTTTTCCTTCAGCCTGATTTCTGTCTCTGCTCTGATTCTCATGATCTCTCTCTATCAAAGCATCCAAGATGTTGGTCAGTTGAACGAATCCTAAATCAAGCAGAGTCCCCCCTGCTCCTTCACTCTCATCTCAGTCACCCCAGGCCTCACCGCAGATGACATTGCAGCCTGCAAAGTCACAGTCAGGCCCTCAGCAGCCCCTGCTTGGCTCAGTGAGTGAAGCAGTGCTGGTTTTCCATTGTGCCGAGCCCACCAAGAGACCTGGATGTGGGAAAGAGCAGATTTCCTCCCTATCATTCCAGTGCACGCTGTCTCAGCCACAATAAGGATATCTTGTCATGGGGATTTGTTAAACCCGTGGTTATAATTAATCTGCTGCTGTCTATAGAGTGGCTTGCGAGACAGCCATGGAGAAAGTGCAACATGGCCTCCTTTGGGCCAGGCCGGGAAATGAGAGAAGTTTGGGGATATTTCCTTTTTTATTCTTTGTATTGAAATGACAATAGGGGGTGACAGAAGTGAAGCACAGCATGGCTGAAGCTGTGTTTTAGAAAGGATGTTTCAGGGTCTGCTGTCAGAAATGCAGGTGAGGGAAGGCTGACCCTCCTAGCTGTGCTGAGCAAAGTCAGGCCTTTTCACACAACAGCACTTCCCATTTGGACATGGCAGGGCTCGGGAATTTGAATTGCTGTACCCATTTTTGCAAGCAGTGAGGATTTCTGAATTTAGATTTCAATTTAGATTGATTTTAGAACTTTGGAAAAAACACACTAAAATACAAACTAAAATCACTTTAATTGCTGAGTTGGCTGCTGTCTTACAAGCAGTGAATGCCCACTTCTTGACTCTGCTTTTCTTCCCCGCCATCCCCCCTCCTCTAGAGCTACAAGAAACCAAATTTCTCCCACCATATCTTTGTGTGCATTGCACATTCCTCTTCAAATACTGTGTTGGTTTGGATGGGACACTGTGATACAGTCTCTCAGTAGGGGGGAAACCTCTCTGTCATTCTAGCAGGTTCTAGAAAAGCACAAAGTTAAAATAATGTGGCATGGTCACATGCTCCATGTCAGGTGATGCCAAAAATTTACCTCTAAAGTTATCATTCCTCCCCTCAGAATTGCAGACACACACTCATGGGTTTGGGGTAGTTTTTCACCTCCTAAGAGGCCTCTGATATTATAGCCCTGTTATCCCCCGACATGGAGGTGCAAGGGCTTATCCAGGCCTGACACACTATGCAGTCCTGGGCTGTGCCATCAGTGTGAAGGGCAAGGCACTGAACATCCTCCCTCACTGGACCACCTACTGTCTCCCTTGGTGCACATGCAGCTTATCTTCCCCAACCACATTTTGCTTTCTGCTTGCTCAGTCAGCCCAAGTGTGACCATGCCCGGCTTTGGCCAGGTTCTGACGTGTGTCTGCTGGCATGGTGAAGGGCATGTCTCCACTCCAAAATTACTTACCCTGACCTCACTATGAGCAGACCCAGAGCATGATGTCTCAGCACAGTGGGTCTTTGAAGACAGAGAACATAGCATTTTCTCCCAGTTTCTTTCTTGGTCTCCAGCTGTTTTTCATGGAATTCTTGTAATATTTGATCCTAAATGGTTAAAATCTTACAAAGATGTTTTTACAGCATCTTGCTTTTTAAAAGGAAATGTCAGACCACCTTAGCTATCCATGATGCCACCTGCCTGCACTTAATACATCTGCTGCACCATTAGAAAGCATTAAAGCAAGTAGGGACCACTGGACTCCTAATGATTTATGGCATCAGCTCTTGTGTCCCTCTCTCCATGCTTTCAGTTGTGTCGTTGATGCTGAAGGGTGAAGCTTCACCCAGAAATTCTGGTCCCACTTAAAATAGTGGATGTTTTCCCATCAAATTCAACAGGGCTGAGATTCTTTACCCTTTATATGCCATTTGTCTGTAAGGAGGCAGCAAAAATTCTGTCTCAGTGGATAGTATTATGGGACTATCAATCACAAACAGATGAATAGGAGTCATTCGTTACTCATCTTAAAACAATATGCATGTGCCAGAGGGGCTGAGTTATAAGTCCATTTTTGTGGCTCTACATGGGTATATGTTCAGGGAAAGTTATGTTTTTGCAATGAGTGTTTAGGGAAGTAACAGCGTGGCTGCAGTTCTCCATCAAGCCCCTCTGGCAAGGTTCTGTGTGACAGGAAGCAAGTCATTAGGTGTTAGGTGAGAGGGTATTACACTTTCTGTCTTCTTCTGAGATATGAGTTGAGTAGGGAGCTGGCGAAATGAAGTGAATCCATGAACTAGGTCTTTAGATAATGGATGTGCCCTGTAATATATGCAATTTGAGAGCCGAGAAGGCTGCATATGCTGACAAGACAATGTATGTGACTGGAAGTGTGGAAATGTGGGTGCTTTGTGGTTATCATATGTTTGAAGGACAGAAGAAGATTAATCCCCTTGACCTGACATCACTTTTGCAATAAGGTTGTCTAAAATTGGGAGATTACTTTTGTTGGCAGTGCATACTTTGAAGACAATCTAAAAAAATCAGTTTAAAGAATAAGCTTTATGCATTTTAGAAACTACTTCAGAACCTACTGTTTTACTGAGACATGATCATGTGGGAATTAGGGGTTCTCCCCCAAGGAAGATGGACATTTCTTCTCCGAAAGGATTGCCAGGCACTGGAACAGGCTGCACAGGGGAGCGTTGGAGTCACCATCCCTGGAGGCATTTAGAAGTCATGTAGATGTGGCACCGAGGGACATGGTTTAGTGGTGGGCTTGGTAGTGCTGGGTTAATGGTTAGACTCAATGATTTTAAAGATCTTATCTTAACTAGACGAAAGAAAATTAAATATATTGCCTTGTCTGTGGATAGTCTCTTAAGCCTGTCAGAAGAAAAGAAAAAAGGCAAAAAAATAGTAACCCATTACTGTGATTTTAAACATGTGAATCATCTGACGAGCAGTTCAATATGACACTGTACAGCTTTAGTTTAAATGGAAGCTTTCCTGCAAATATAATTAAATAATGTTTGAATGACTGAAGGATTTATTCCAGACTGACAGAAGTGGTCAGTGTGTAAGCGGCTGACCAGGATGTAAGGATCTTACAGTGTGAATAAATGAAAATACACATATGGCTGTTTAACCTAGGAGGAGAGAAATTAAGAGACTGAGGAGAAAAAAAATATTACTTTTTTCAGGTACTGAAAAGATCAAAAGTCAAGAAGGCAGTGAAGCGAGTGGCACAGCTTGAAATGAAGGGTTTTCTGCTGTTAATACTGAGGTGGTAGGGAAAGAGCAAGGAAGGAGGCGTTGAATGAAATGAATGAAGGAAGGGGAAGATCAGTCCCACGGATGAAATCCTTAAAGTGGAGAGTTGTGGAAATCAGCAAGGTTTTCTTTCTGCATGTGCTCTCTTCAAGCCTGAGATGTATTTTCTGCTGGATTCAGATCATTTACTATATCATGAGTATATAAATTATAAATTTACATATATATATACATTATATATATAAATAATGTGCATATACACACATATAAAAACATAGAAGGCATATGTAAATAATACATAAATCAGCAGGTAGTGAGTGCACAAGGGGCAGATGAGATCCCTGTGCTCAGTGCAAGTGACACATGAAGTGACAGGTGAGGACACACATGTCCTGCAGGGCTGGGGACAGGCAGGTTGCTGGGGCAGAGGAAGGAGCGTGAGAACAAGTGTGTAAAACCACACAGGAGTCCATAGTGTGCAAGGACTGCAGACCAGGAGTCAGTCGTGTGAAAGGAGATGTCCTTGAAGAGTCAAGTTCAGCAAATTGGATGGACTTGGTAGGCCCACAGCCAAGGACAAGCATGGACACACCAGGAGGGAGCAGTGGAGGAGAGGGAAGAAAAACCTTTGCTTGGCTTGAAGCCAGCTCACATTATGTCTCCATCTACAGCTTCAAACAGGGGATTCAAATGCAAAGCTTGACTAATGGAAAGAGATCAAAGTGATTACTCTTTAAATCAGTTTCCTCCCTGCTGGCCCTTGAGCAGGGCCGGTGTGACAGGCAGCCAGGAGCCCCACGAGCACCAGTGGCCGTGGTGTGATGGCAGTGCCAGAGATGACACAACAGATGGAAAAGCCCTAGGGCAGCGAGGTAAAGCAGGTGTCAGTATTTTCTGTCCTGGAAGGTTACAAAGGTTCACCTTCATTCATTTTTAAACCAATTTAGTTAATCTGGTGCAAATCCTTGTGCGAACACATTAAGAGCTGACTTGAGATAGACCAGAATGATGGAAACCTGCCTTGCAGAGACTTAAGGAGCTTAGACTGTTTAGTTTATCCCATAGAAGGTGAAGAGGTGACTTTATTATTTTCTGCATGTCTATATGTAAAAGAGAGAGATTTGATAGCAGACAGCTTTATAGTCCAACAGGGAAAAAGAAACAAAATTTCTGGTGGGTGGAAACTGAAGCAAAACAGGCTAGAAATCAGGTCTACCTGTTTTGCAAGGAGGGAGTGAACTGGAGGAATAAATTCCCAGGGGATGGAGGGACTTGATGGACAGCTATCGGGAAGCCTTGAAGACATCAATTGCTCCTCTTCAGCCTCAGGGCCAGGGTAGATACTTAGGAGAGTTGCTTCACTGAGCAGCCCATGTAAAACCCACGTTAAGATGCCTGTGTTAGGTGGACAAGGACTTACTTCCACCTGCTTTATGGTTCACTGATTTTTAAATCAAATGACCTTCAAGAAAAGAGTGGGGTTTTAAGCTTCACCACATGCACCTGTATCCAGTAGATTTTTCAGTCTTTGGCTTTCAGCAGACGAAGTGAAACTGGTCATTTTTGGTTTCTCAGTGGGAGATGAAAGACAGCAGGAGAAAGATCAGCTCCATCATTGCAGAGCATCAACAGAGAAGAGTGAAAGTGGGTTAAAAATGGGGTGTGTGGGACCTGAGGCCTCAGTAAGAAAATTCATCCAGAAAAAGGATGATTGGTTTTGTAATTTGAACCTTCTCCAGTATTCCTATGGATGAGGTCCTCAACACCCAGCCCCCAGCATATGTGAAAGGTATAAACCCTTCTTCCCAAAAACTTACTGGGACAATCAAAAAGTCATTGCCAAGAATGTCCTTGTCTTGGGAGCTGAGGTGTGCCAGTTACTTCTGCCAGCAATAGGGAAGGGAGTTGGCTGCTCACCACCCCCACCTCAGACCACTGGGACTGCCCACAAATATTCCTGGTGTTAATTCAGAGTAGATGGTGTGAGACAAAACGTATCAGTTGACGGGTGGAATCAGTCTTAAAGGAGGAACAAGAAAAGGAACACTAGGTCAGTTCTCAGCTCTGTTGTTTTTCCCATTCTATAACCAATTATAGCCAATTTTTTAATGAGACTCAAGAATGAAATTACCAATTACTGCAATAGCTGAGTTAGCAAACTATGTCCCAAAAGCAATGTGTGAAACTTTATATTATGTGGGATTTTTTGCATATCTGCTCGAGTGGCTGTGAGTGCTGCTCCCTCTGCGTGCTGTGGGTGAATGCAGGAGATGCAGCATGTGGTGAGTTACCTGGAGGAGCTGCTTGTGCAGTCAGAATGCATCTGCAGGCTGAGGTTTGGTACAAGAATCAGCCCAGTAAAGGTGTGTCGCCTTGAATGTTCCCAGCACCATGTTGTTTAATCTTGTTATATTTCTTCCCTTTGATCACTTGTTGTAGATGAATTTAATTTCTCTGTAACTAATTTAGAGCATCATACAAGGCAGTTCTCCATGCTCATTATAAAGGACTTTCCTAATTTTTTTTTAGTTAAAATTTGCCTCCCTTTTGCTTTTGCTTCAGTTTTATGAGTGTATTAATTACTTTCAGTTATATTACTTGGAAACTCATTAGTGCATTTTTATTAAGCACATTATTTTCTGTGGTTTCTGCCACTTTTATCATTCCTCCCTTTTATTTTGCCCAAGCTTGAGGAGTGAAAATTTGAGGGACATGTTACAGAGGGAGAATTCCCCTGTTGCCAAATCATATTTTGCAGATGGGTTCATGTTCATCAATTCATTTCATGGTTGCATATTGCATATCACTGCTGTTAAGAGCAAAAGCCCTGAATGGGTGATGAGGGCTTCTGTTCTGGCAGTCAACAACTCTGAAAAATCACTACACAGGAAACTCCTGTTTGACTGCATCTGTCATTACATGGAAATATAGAAACCTAAAAATCACATTATTCTTCACTGTCTCCAAGACTCATTTTAGAACAGCTATTTGGATCCCTGCCACATTATCTTTTAAAAAAATGGATGCCTGTACTTGTGATATTGTCTAAAATGAATCTTCATTCATGGATTGTTAACTGCATATCCCTTATGGTCAATGACTTAATTAAATCAGATACTGATGACCTTAAAACTAATTTAGCACTTTCATGCATACTCTTTTCTGTTTGATTCATGTCAAATACAAATGCAATGGTGAAATCTTACTCCAGCATTAACAGTTGCAGCATCCTGAAATGAAGCACGGTAGCTTGGTTTGCACAATGAAAATTAAATGGAAGCAACTTATTCTGGCACAAAATGTGAGTTGCTGGTCAGTTAACTAGAGTAAAAGGAGCCATCATGCTGCATTATGTTGCAGGTGAGATGTGTTCCACAAGCTGAACAGCTGAAGTATATTAAGAGTTGCCTTCCCACAGTCACTACTGGATATCTCTGCACTGATTAGCAAGAATAATCTCATTGTATACTCATTAAAAGAAATTAATCAGTGGAAGACATCTCAACAAAGATGTCCCAGGTTTCTGCACCTTGGACTGTAATGAAATTTGAGAGGCACATACAGAAAACAGAACCAGCTTTCTCTGGGCTTCTATCGATGTTTTAAAACCTTGGAGAAAAGAATTCATTACACCGTTTACCAAGTGGCTGACTTTGTAAGATGTTAAAAAAAAAAAAAATAACATTTCCACCTCTGCTTTTCTTCTGCTTGCCAAGCTGCCTTTCTGTGCCTGTGTGAGCTGCCCAGTGCTGCTCACCTCAGCTCACTGTGCCTGCTGTGGTCCCCAGGTACGACACCATCACCAACCAGTGGGAGACCATCGCGCCGCTGCCCAAGGCCGTGCACTCGGCCGCGGCCACCGTGTGTGGGGGCAAGATCTACGTCTTTGGAGGGGTGAACGAAGCCGGCCGAGCCGCGGGCGTCTTGCAGTCCTACATCCCTCAGACCAACTCATGGAGTTTCATAGAATCCCCCATGATTGGTAAGCCTTGCGTGGTGACAGAGCAAACCTCTGTGCTACAGGTATCTTAGTGCCTTTGCAGAAAGCGAAGGAGTTGTGGGGTGGCAGGGGAATATCCCTATAACATATTGGCAGGAATGCATGGATATTATACCAGAGAAGCTATTGTCTGGATCTCCACTGAAGGCAGTTTTCACTCATTAATACAGACTAGTTACCAGCTAGAAGTAACAAGTTCAAAGCAGAGGAGAAAGGAAATCTGTGACTAGGTATGAACAATTAGGCATTTTAGATTAAAAAAATCTCCAAGTGCACTGAAACTTCACGCTGGCATCGTGTGTTGTTCCATGTGGGTTCACAGCACTGCTCAGGTAGTGGATTATTACTCATGGGTTTGTTCAAAGGCTGCGTGTCCTGTGGGAAGTGACAGGCATTCTGAACTGGGATTTGTCAGTGGTGTCCACAGGCATATGTGCTTCAGAGGGTGACATCTTCAAGATGTAGCTTAATAAAACTGCATTTATTAGTTTATGAAGCCCTTGAGCTCACCAAATATAAAGAGCAAGAAGAGAAACCAGATTTTCCAATGTACCAGCCAATGTGAGAGGTGGTGACTTCCTTCCAAAACTAGAGCAAATCCAGAAGTTTGCAAACTACTCGCTTTCTGTGGTGATTTGCACCCTGAGTGTTTAGGCTGCTTTTGGAAATGAGGTTTAGTGTTCAGCCTGGCAAGGGTGCTCCTGCAGGCAGCAGCTGACCTGGGTCATCTGCACTGGGCTCTGCCAGTCTTTGGTCTGGCTGCACCCAAGTGGCCAAGGAAACAACTCGCAGTCATTGCAGAGAAGCTGCTTTTGGAGTTGTTTGCCTTCACATCCTAGTTCAGAGAATCATATAGTGGTTTGGGACCTTTAAAGGCCACATAACCCAAGCAATAAGCAAGGACATTTTTCACTAATTAAGTTTGCTCAGAGCCCTGTCCAACTTGACCTCGAAGTTTCCAGGGATGGAGCATGTACTGGATGTACTGCAACCTGTTCCAGTGTTTCACCATTCTGAACCTCTTAGTCATGTTGAAACTGTGACTGCATTTTTTAAAAATCATCTTCTCATTACTGAGCCTTAGAGCAATAGGAGTAGCGAGTAACTACAGAAGGACAACTGTAAAGTATTCAGGTAAGGCCTAGGCATAATCAGAAACTTAGAATAAACTGCTTTTTTCTGTTGCAGCTTGTTACGAGGGTTCCGACCCTTTTGCTGGGGTTCCCTGGTAGATCAGGACACGAGGAGCGGGAGCTCCACAGCCTGCCCTGCCCAGACAGCGCGGCCGCTCCCGATCCCGGTTGCTCCTGCTCCCTCCTGCTCCCGATCCCGGCTCC
>VZTR01028065.1:405121-481308 GCA_013400775.1 Chaetops frenatus | reverse complement strand
CTGCTCCCGCTCCCAATCCCGGCTCCTGCTCCCGCTCCCGGCTGCTCCCCATCCCGGCCGCTCCCGCTCCCTCCCGGCCGCTCCCGTCTGCAGCCGGACACAAGGTGACACTCGCACGAAGCGCCCAGCGGGAGAGCGTTAGCGGCCAAAGGCGCCTTTATGTAACGCAGCAGCACAAACAACCCCACTGCCTGGCTTTTTCCATCACGTGGCTGCAGCTATTGCTGCTCCTTTAATCCACTGGCTGACAGTGTGAGGTTTTCCTGGACTCGCATCATACTGCAAAAATGAGTGCATTATGCAGAGTTGTATTCTTCTTCCCTACCATAATAGTACAGATGCCACAGGAGCTAAGGAATCATCCCCGGGGCTCGTTAGAGTCTAGCAAGTGTCAACACCATGTGTGTTTTAAAAAAACCATCTTAACCATCCAGAGTTAGGTTCATCACCCATGGTTCTACTGGAGTTGTACTATTATTTCTTAATAGTACAAAAATACTTTAAAGATACTTGGGAAGTTGAAAGGTGGTATTTATGTTTTCTTGGTTTAAGCAAAGTTCATTAGTTAAGCTGAAGGCATAAAATATATACTAAAACAAGGAGTTCTTAGTTGGGTAGTGTGTAACATCAGTTTACTTGCAAATAACTTAAAATAACACAGGGTCTGAAAAATGGCACCCCCGTGGAGAATGTCTGGGAATGTGAACTGTTGTGATGCCCAATCTTCACTACAAAGCAGTGAGAATGTTGGAAATATATTTTAATTTCTCCAGCTCTACAGAAACCATAGTGTCACCTGTATTTTAAAGTATTCCCCTAAGAACTGGATGCAGTACCAGGTACAGTACAGTCTAAAAGAAAGAAGAAGTAGAAGGAGCCTTTTGCAAAATGGAGCTGGGATCAATCCTGACATGATCACTGCCAAGGTGCAATTACAGTCTCAGAGCCTTTTTGTGTTGATTTGTGAATTCCTAAGGTGTAGCTCTGAGCTAAGGCAACTGAGAAGTCTGATGGTGAGTTGTTACAAAGTTACCCCAGAGATCAGTGAAACCTGTTTGACCTCAAATAGGACAACAGTTTATTTAAAAATGCCTCAAGCATGCTCAGATATGCAACAGTAGCTGCAGGTATTGAAAGCAGCCGAGCTCTGCGGAGATTTTTAGACCAGTAGCACTGTCTCAATTCACTGTGGTATTTTATGATAGTGAGTTGAATGCAGCATGGCACACGTTTGAACCCACCAGGTCCATCTCTTTCAAAGCATCACGTGCCAGCCTAACCCAAGGCAACACTGGCATCCATCATGGCTTGTGTTTTGTCCAGTCTGAGTGCAGGGGAAGCAGGCTGGACACAGACACCCTGCCTGTGCAGAGGAGATACAGGCTGGGGACCAACAGCAAGTCCACACAGCTCAGACCTTGCTCCTCTGCCTGGATTTCTTCTAGGAATATGCAGTGAATTCACTCCCAGTTCCCATTTAATCTTTATGCTTCAGCTGTCAGGAGGTGTTGGGACGTGGATGCCTGTGAGCAGCAGCTACGACACCAGGCTCGCTGACACGCTGCACGTGGATGCTGTGGAAGCCTTTGGGCAGGTGTTGGTCACACATCCACATTTGGGGAGGACAAGGCCTTCCTCAGTGCCCCATCCTTTGCCCCGAGGCAGTCCTTCCCACCTTGGAGTGGGCACACGTTCCTGCAGCAGTGCAGCCCACAGCTGGATGTTATGGATAATGGATAAAAAAATGGATGTTATGGCTGGGATAATGGAGCCTCACAGGGCTTTCACACTGCATGTTTTTAGTAAATCTCCTTGTACATCCCCTTCTTGTGTTTTTAAATGTAAAAACAAAAGTTGTGCATGAGTAAATGAACCCGGGCTATGTACCTGCATCACCTGCCTTTCCATTTCTGGCCAAGCTGTCCTATATAGCTGTGCTAAAAATGTATTGCAAGCCCAGCTTCCTGAGCTTTGTCTTATTTAACAAGATGGCTATAGACGTGCTGAAGTCAGGGATTCTAAGTAAGCCTAATTATTTGGTCACTGCATTTTAGTTCACGTTGTGCCTTCATGACAGGGCACTAAAATATACCCTTTTTTTGATACTCTGGACAGTCAGTGTGGAATTACAAGTTTTTATTCATGTTTCTGGATTGTAAGAAAACTGGTATTTAATTACCATGATTAAATTTTAAAATTTGATGAAAACTAGAGAAAAGGGATCTAAGTTCTGTGAGTATTTCTGGGTTCTAATCCAAGTATCTAGTTTCTCACCACACCATTTACTCCTGCAGTAATATATCACACCAAAGTGGGACGATCACAGATCTAAGAATGCAAGACTTATCTGGAAAACAGCACTAGAAGCATCTGTGCATTTTTACTTCACTGTCCCACAGCTCATTTTGGTCAAAATGAATCATAATAATAACAATTTATTTTTTGACTTTACAAGAAAAATCAGATATGTGTCTTGGCTCTCTCCCAAGGCCAGTAGTTTGGTATTTGTCGGAGAATATGGCTGGCTTCCACCTGAAAGTCCCAAAGCAATGAGTGCTTCATCTCATTCTTTTGTGTATTTTTCTTCTCATGGCCAGTTAGTGTTTTTCACCCTACCAAGCTTGAATTTTTATCTCACATATTTCTCCTCTGTACATGCCATGTCCTCTCTTCAGAATTACTTTTTCCACTCCTCAGTGTTTCCCTATCTATTCTCTGCCCTCTGCCCTGCAGAATCAGTGGTTTTGTGTTGCTTTTTATCCAATGTCCTCTTCACTTCTACCTCTCCTTCATTTCCATGGCTGTTCTTTTTCCAACACTCTTCAGTACACCAAGATTGTGCCCATAAATTTGATGTTAAAGCTGCCCTGTGGTGGCAGGTGGAACCTCCTTCTTTGGCATGGGCCATGCCCACCACACATACACAAAACGTGGTGTTTGCAAGTGAGGACACTTGACTTTGGAGTCTCCAAGGAGGGTTTGCTCAAGGGTCAGTGGGGAAACCATAGGGCTGGCAGCTGGTTGTGTGTCTGGGAGAGATCAGCTCCCAGAGAGCTCTGAATGTGCAGGGTGACATCCAAGCCCTCACTGTTCATGCAGCAGCTTCACCTGGGCCTCACAAGCTGTGTTCAGGATCAGATCAGTCTCCTGGCTATCCTATGGCAATGCCATTCTTGAGTTTCTCTGCAGAGTGTTCAAGGAGGGAAAGAGGCACTTATTATTAAAAGCAGGCTTAATTTATATTAACGAGACTCCTTTCTCTAATCTGCTCCATCAAGTGCATCAGCCTCCCTACCGGGCACCCACACCTGCCAGGAGACAATTTGGTTGGAGTTCTGCCTGGACTGGTGGCACTCCTGCATTTCTTCCTCCCAATACAAATGGCTAACTAGCTGGGTTATAATGACCTTTTTTTCATATGAAGTGCTGCTGCCATTCATTGCAGTGCCCCTTCAGTCTCTGACAAGTGCAGTACTGGAAGGCAGTGTAAGATCTCTGAGCAACCACAGAAGGGAAAACAGGACTGTGCTACTTGGCCCTGTAATGTAGGGAGAGATGTGAGAGCCCCATACACGTCCCAAGAGCAATCTGTCCTCTCTAAGTGAGGGGCACAGCAGCAGGTTAAATCATCAACTCCATGTGAAGGACACCTCTGGCTCAAGGATTGTCATGGAGTGCACACTCCTTCCTCCAATGGCCTGTCACAGAATAGAACTACTGGTTTATCTTCCTGTAGCAACAGAAAAGGAGAGTGATGTTACCATGTTTTCCACTTGGAATGAAGATTATGTTTTACCTATTATTTAATTTACATTTATTCTGCCTTCTATTCTCAAGTGTGTCTGCTGACCTGGGCAAATCCCATTTAAGATTTTCCATCCTGAAATGGATTACTCTATCCAACAGTCTCAACACTTAAACTTTGGAGAGGAAGGGAGGCTGCTTCTCTGTTTCCATGCTCCCTCTCCCCTCTCTTCCTTTTCTCCAGCAGTATTTGAAATACCCAATGGCCCTGCTGTATCCCACTGAAGCCCCTGACACATAGAAGCTCATGTTCACACCCAGTAGCTTTGTCCACCTCCTCTCCAGCTTGCTGCACATTGACCAAAAAGCCCAACCAGAACATGCTTTTGCAAAACTAGGCTCCCCACCAGCTACCTTGCACTGGGACCATGTTAAGGACTTCAAACAGTGACAGAAATTGGAGTCTCCTGAGTGTGCCTGAGCATACCAAGCCCTGAAAAAGACACCACTACAGGAAGAGTGTGGGTTGCACCTAGGATGAAGTAAGGTTAAAGACTGAAGGTAGTCATCCACACCTAAGTATCAGGAGTAATGACTTGAGGTTTCCAAAATTCTGGTATCCCTGAACATTTTCTATCCCCATGGTAACAAAACAAAAATAAAACCCACTGTTTCCTCTCTACCTCTTTCTAGAGGGGTATCCCTTGTGTCTTTTTGCCGTACCTTCATCAGAAACAAGAGACTTTGCTGTGAACTTGTCCCTTCCTGAAAGAAACAGCAAAGATTTTTCTGTCTCTGACTTACTTGATTCCAATTTGTGAAATTATAGCTAAAGACAAAAGCAGTAAAAAGACAACAGATAAGAGATGTATTGAAAAACTGATGAGAATCAAACATGATTGCCTCTTAAAAAGGGAAGAAAAAGAATACCAGACTGTCTGCCTATTCAAAAAGGAAAAAGAAGTTACTATAAAAATACCCAAGGGGTTTCACTCTCATTCTTTAACAAAAGGTAATGTGAAGTCAGTGATTCAGTCCCCTGAGAAGTTACTGTTTCTGCCATGAGGGAGCCCCAAATAATTTTCCTGGGAGATTTGGGAGCTAAGGGGATTTTTTCAATGCAAGAGTTTCATTTTCCTCCAAAACAGTGCTAGTCAGAGAAAAAACCCAAGAAGATGTGATAATTAAATATGGAACATTTCTGATGAGTGTCTTAAGTGGAAAAAATGTCACATATGCAAGTCTGATTTGGAAAGGGATGCGAGCCGGGTTGTTAGGACAGATAAGCCTTTCTGATGAATTATAGTGGCTTAGTGGCACTGCAAGGAAACTGAATACTCCTTGTTCTATTTTCTGGATGAATTAGTTTCTCCCCATCTGTTCCCAAGGATCAGTGACATTTTCCTAATACAGCCATGATTTTTTGACATATGCCTGTAGATACTCAGCATAGTAGGAGCTCAACTTTAACCCATTACATGTTCTGTCTGTTTTCCTGCTGGCTGCTTCACCCCTGTAGATCCCCCTGGGCACGTGCCAGTGTGGGGTGGGAGGAACTGAACCAGACCACCCCGTGGCCGTGCTGGGAAAGAAGCAGACAGCACAAAACTATTCCTTTCATTCTAGTTTTACCAGTTCAAACCTCAATTAAGGAAATTATTTCTCTTCTAGAGATGTTCATCAGCTTTTGCTTAACTCCTGTCAAATTAAACCTCTGTTAAATATTTAATGGAATAAGGTAGTTTTACAAGAACCTTAGGGTTACAACACATCGTGCAAGAGGTAAGCAAATCCCAAAATAAAGCTGCTGGATCTGGTTTAAGCCCATCCTTTTCTGCATTCCTAAAAGGACACAGTCGTAATACTGTAGATTTGGGAGGAACATATAAACCCCTTTAGGGAGGAACACATAAACCCCTCTAGTGTTATGTAGAGGTTGGTATCAGAGATGCAACAGCACAGTAAAGATGGTGTGTCCCCTCCTCTCCAGCTTCTGCCCCCAGGTCCCCTTGGGAGGAGTTTGTAGGGGCTGAAACCAGCAGGACTCTGTCCAGTCTGATTCCCTGCTCGAGATGCAGGGAGATCAACCTTTCCTGAGCATATGAAAATGCAGATTTTGGAAAGGCTTTAACTGATAGCTACGAATGGAGAATTTTTATGTGTCCCCTGACCCTAGGATGGCCTCCCAGGAAACATGCACTTCGCACCCCAAAGGCCTAAGTCAAAGGGCTGAGGCTTCTGCTTCGTAGAGAACTCGTTGTGAGGCTTATTTTAACTTAAAGCAACATATTTTCCCATCTTTTGTTCCCAGACACTGCTGATTGGTTTCGCAGAAATGTTGATTAAAAAAAACTGTATCTCATCAAGACAGACATCATCATGAGAAATTTCAGCCCAACTGCCTCATATTTAATAATGTGCATATGGCATGCTAGCAGCATAAGGGACAAGCCAACTAATTAGATTAGAATTATTTTATTCAATAACTTATGATTAGTTTTGCTAATATTTCTAATAATGGCACAGCTAACGAGAATTTTAAAGTGTCCTCAGAAAATTTGATTGAACTTGACTCAGGATGAGAGATTTGCTTAATTTCAAACTCCCAACCTCACAGTTTGTTTCTAAATTACAGGACTGCTTGGAGATAAACACATCTGAAAATAAAAATGCAGGTGAATTTATGAGACAGATAAGGGTGAAAAAGAAATCAGGTCTCAGAAAATCTTCTGGAAATATGTGGGTGACCTTCCCACAAGCAAAAGAACAATATAAAAGAGTATCAACTATTGGATATTATTAAAGAGGTCTCTGTGCTGTGGGTTTCTGATATACTTAGCTGTTACACAGGCATGGGAAGCATCTGAGCTAAACTTTGCAGCAATTCAAAATTATAAAACAATTTGACATCTTAATTTTATATGTAACTGTGGAACTTTCATGGTGACTCCATTAGGCTTCAGGAGAAGATAATTGTTCTTTACCAGTTTAGAGGGAGGCACATACAGGGGGATGAAGAAGTCATGAACTTTAAAAGTGCCTTTGAGAACTTGGAGAGAGGAGAACAAAACCAGGAAAGGTTTCCTCATTTTTCTTTCCCTAGCCTTGGAGGTTTAGAGAAACGTGACTTATCTGTAAATAAGGGGAATGTATAAATAAAAAAACAGTCTCCAAACCTGAGCCTAAAACTGATCTCAGTGTTGCTTTCCATTGACAGATAACAAATATGCTCCTGCAGTCACTCTCAATGGGTTCATCTTTATTCTTGGAGGAGCTTATGCACGAGCAACCACCATCTATGACCCAGAGAAAGGCAATATTAAAGCAGGTCCCAACATGAACCACTCCAGGCAGTTCTGCAGGTGAGAAAAAACATTAAAATGGAATTACCAATGCCTTAACATTTTCTGTTGATAAATAAGCTACTACAAGTGAAGGGGAGAGGGGAAGGGAGGTGTGAACCATTTGGGGCTTTTCCTCATCTCTTTTCTGTACGTGTTCAGGCACACAGCACTTCCCAAAGTGTACATTCAGCAGTCTGTTATGGTTCACGTGTCTCCTCACGTTCAGGCACCATGGATCACGGGGAGGGATGTCTGTTGGGCTCCTCCAGCAATTACAGGAATGCAGTTCTCAGTTTGCCATGTGCAACTGGAGGATGATAAATACCCTCTGTAGGAGAGACCACCATAATGTGCGACGTTTTTGCGAACCAGCTAAAAGATCCTGGAAAGAAAAAGAATTCTGAGAAAGCACCACACACCGATATTAATAACTATTATTTATTAGGTGCTTTTGATTGCTTCTTGGGCTTGCTTCCCTGATTGTGGTCACAAGTTGAACAAATTTTACAAATTGTCTGACAAAAATAAAACTTGGCAGCCATTGCAGGTACTGAGCCTTTTAAATAGTTTTACATGGCTGCTACTGAAAGACGGGCTTGTTTTGGGCTATGCACAGCCAGCCCTTCACAGAGCAGATTCCCATGCTGGGGAAGGGCTGAGCTGCTGATCTCCCTGGAAAAGCCACAGCTGGTCTCCAGACACTACCACAGGCACCAGGTGAGGGTTTGTTATCCATGTCTGATGCAGCAGCATCCTGAGGCACTGAGCCAAGCCGGGGTGGAGGGAATGTGCCAGGTAGTGTCCTGACAAAACACTGGCTAGGGTGGGAGGAAGAGCAGTAATAGGGCAGCAGCAGGGCCCACAGCTGACCCACATCTTCCAAATATTCAGCCAACTGCACCTTGCTCCAGAACTGTCCCTGGCCCCCATCCTACTGTTGGAAAACACCTCTATGTTTTAACTTCAATTTAGCCTTTCATTTCGATGCAGAGGAGAAAATGTCTTTTTAAGAAATCATGCTCATTTTTTCTCTTTTTGCTGTTTTTTTCCCCTCATTTTCACCTTTTTTTCCCTTCCTTTTATTAATTTAAGGGACACACTCTCTTGGCTGCTGGAGCAGATACTGCTGTAAGCAGAGGAGTCAGAGCACTAGCTCCATCCTGAGCCTGCTCCATCCCGGTTGCCCTGCTCTAAGGACACATCTCCCTAGTCCCTTCACTCTAGCAGGAGGCAAAGCTGGATGAGGAGTGCCGTGCTCAGGCAGCATATAATGATATTTTTCTCCTGAAAACCAGAAATAACAGGTACAATACCACTCAGGATTAGAGCCCTCAGCTGTAAAAGCAAACATGAGGGGCTTGGACACTTGATATGTTCCTGCATCTCCCCATCCATCATAGAGAGGGACAGGCAGCTCTTTGAACACCTTGTGTTTGTAAAAAGTAACAAAAATCTTTTAAATATACAAGAAAAATAGAATGGCTGATTTCAACTATTGGCTGAAAACTTGCCAGGGTTTCTAACAGGTTTTCTAACATGCCTTGCTCTGCACCCTGCAGAACAGAACAACCAAGGAAAGTGAACTGGTGACCTAAATATTCCCTAGTGCTTGGGCACCATAATAAACTGTCTTTGTTTAAGTAGAATTTACCACCCATCTGTAAAAAGTAACTTCAGACTTTTAGATGACATTCTTCCCTAATGCCTAAAGCAGCAGTGGGTAGGAAACCTACATTTATAGTGGAATGGTCACCGAAAGAAAGTACATATAATTGGAAGCAAAAAAGGCACCATTTCAAAGATTCTTGAAAGTGCTGGGAAACAGTCAAGGAAAAATATTTCAGCCTAAAAGACATGTAAAGCCTGTGACAAAACCCAAATAAATCAGTGTGTATGGAAATAGGGAAGATGGGGGGATCAGCAGTAACAAATAGGTTAAAAACCTGCTGCTGCTACAGGAGGCTGAGGGAACCAGTGCTGAGGGCTAATGGGAGTAAAAAGAAAGGCACTTTAAATCTTTGGAGATCAAATTTGTAATTTGAATCAGTTATAAAACCACTGCTGATGAGACTGGTGAGGTAGCAAAGTAAAATACAGACCAATTGGATGAGTTTCTCATCTGTATTTGGAAGGGAACAAGGAGGTTTGGTTCCATATTCTGCTTTGAGGGACCAAAAGCGATCGCTGTTGGCAGCAAGGAAAGATGGGAACTCTGCTCAGATTCAGCAACCCACCTGTCTTAGACACAGGGGTCTTCAGAGACTTTGTTGAGAAGCTGATTGAACCACTAATGTTGATTTTTAATAACTTCTCAAGTCGAGGATGGATCAGGGCACTGCTGAAGTGTTTCTGTATTTTGAAAAGGTGAAAAGGAGAATTTCAGTGCAGCAATTAATTTTGCAAAGTACCAGCATCAAGCTAAGTGGTCTCAGCCTCATGTTGGTCCTCTGCAAAATACTGGAGTGATTAATTTGGGATTTCATCAACAAATAGCTAGATGCTAATAAAATAATGAATATCAATCAATGCACTTTGCTGGAAAATGAGGGTTGTTAAACCATGCTGTTGTCATAGAATCATTTAGATTTGAAAAGACTTTTAAGGTCCTTGAATCCAACCATAAACCTGACACTGCCAAGTCCACCAAAGGTGTTGGGAAGCCTGGTTCTTTGTTTTGGTTTGTAATACAACACGCCTAGCTGCTAAAGACAACTGTGATGCTGTAATATACTGCAATTTCTCCAAGGTATTTGGCTGGCATTATATGGAATTAACAAGGCACACAGTAGAGAGATTAAATCTGCTTCACTGACAGATCTCAAAATGTAGTTGTTAATGAGAAGATATCATTGAGTGAGGCCTCTGGTAGCAAGCATTTCTTCTTCTTCAATGCTATTTAATACATCTACCAATGATCCAGGTAACAGAAAATCTCTCCTGGTAAAGGTTGCAGGTGGCTTAACACTTACTGGGTACAAAATATTACAGAAGGAGCTATTTTAGCAGTTACCTGAATATCTCAGTTGAACCGTCTCAAGCCAACAGTGGTATTTTAAATACAAAGAGAGGCATGGAGGAAGCACAGTCATAGCAGCCCTGCTCCCTTAGAAAGCCAGGCTCTATCACAAGGACATAACAGAGATGGCTCAGAGTGGCACAACATGAGCTTGCATCACAGTCCTCTGGATAAAAGGTCAGTGCAATATTGGAGATGTAAAACGAGCCCCAGCACCAGAATGAAAACAAGCTGAAGCTGGGTAGAGTGAAGGCTGCCACAAACAGCACTGGGAGACGAGTGCAGGTCCTGGGTGCTGCATCAACATGTGGAAATATCAGCAGAAGTTCAAAGGGAAGCTGCCAAAATGACCCCAGATTGCAAACCAAACCTTTGACATGAAACTCAAGGAATTTATCAAAGAAAGGCTGAGAGGTGACTTGATCACTGGGAGCAAATGGAGAAGCTTTCAGTCTCGCAGACAAAGGCGTAGCAGGTTACAAGGGCTGGAAAGTCAAGTTACACATCTTGGCCTTGAAGTGAAGCACTTTCCCAACAGCAAGGATAATTAAACAGAGAAGCAGCAAGGGAGGGGGTGAACTCACCAACACTCACTGTTTTTAAGAGGAGATTAGATACGTTTCCAGGAGAGATGCTGCCTGGGGAAATGTCCATGGCCTGTGTATACACAAGCTCAGATTAACTAAGCACAGAGGTCCCTTCTGACCTTAGCCTGTGAATCTATAAATTTCTCATTCCACTCATTAGCATGGATCACAAAAAACATGGTTTAAAAGCAGCAACATAAACAACTTAAAAATTAACTGCATGCTATTGATCTCCTCTCACCAGGAATCACTCAATACTGAATTTGCTGGGAAAAATCTTGACCACATCACTTTTATTTTTATCTGCTTTGTTTCTACATGTTAGTGATGAGGGAGCATGATAGCCTCGAGCAGAGGGAAAAGAAATGTGTGTGACATTCCCTGCCTGTAAAAAATTAAAGGTCCGTTCAAATGGTTTTAATATCAAGTTAAATTACTTTTAATGAAAAATGAAAAATAAATTATTTGGGTCTCCAGCTCACAATCAACAGAAGAGCAAATTGAGGATCATTTTCAGATTAAGCCAAGCCTGATGGAAGTCAGTACGAAATTCATACTGATGTAGAATTAACCCTTTGAAAGATGGTGCTAAATGAGAAAAGAGCTATAATAGGCCTGAAGCATTTTAAAATCCACGGAGAGGTTGAACACCTTCCACACAACAGGTGAGGGAAATACTTGACATTTCCCAAACATCAGGCACATCTGAGCTTTTTGCCATGCACCCCATCTCAGTTTGGCAGCCCCTGTTTATTTGTAGGATCTTGAGATGGTGGAAAGCAGCCAACAGGAACGAAAAGCCAGGATGAGGTGATCACACCTCACTCTGCCAGACACCTTCCTCCAAAAAGACTTTCAGATATCCCTCCCCTTCAGCATGGCAAGGCCTCCCTTTGCAGGCAGGAGTTCTCAGTTCCTGCAGTGCCCTTCAAGGGTTTATTTTTCCACAAGTGAAAAGAATACCAAATGGGTTCCTGTGCATGATTAAAAATTCCATATTCTGCTTGCTTAGGATGCAGGCAGCGTGCAAACAGGCTTGTGCTACCTCCACGGGGCAACAGCAGCGGCATGGTGGTGCCAGCAATAATTCCAGAGAAGCTAATTTAGTACCACCAATTCCCAACAGACACCAGAAAAGCATTTTCTTCCTCCTCTGACTGCTAACCAGTAAGATTTATTAGATGGTTCTGCTGAATGGAAATCTTTAATAAAACTTTGACTCAGGCTGAACAGCACAAAACCAGGGTCAGTCTGGGGATTATTTTACACACACATACACACTCCGGCCTCTTCTTTTCAAGTAAGGCCTTGTTCATGAACAGCAAAGCATGGTGCCTCCTGTACTGAGGCCTGTCTTCCAGGCATTGCTACCTACACCACCAGCTACAGCCTCCCCAGGCTGGCTCCCTTCTGCCTTGCAAAGTTAATGGTAACTCCAGGCACTGGAAGGGATTGGAGCATAGCTTGTTTGGATGGATATTCCCAGGTGCAGCTGTTATGGAGCAGGTTTCCTCAATGGCCGTGTGCTTCCCAAACCTACAGACAGGAAGGTTGGTGTGTTCAGCCAGCAGCATTTGCAGCTGGAGGTGTCTGTAGTCCAGAAGGGAAAACCAAAACCTTCCAGCCTATCTGGAAGGAGACATAAGGTGTGGGGCTGTGCTCCATGGACAGCAGTGAGAACTGCTGCACCAGACTACTGGCAGTAATTTCTGTAGGAGCTGATGACATGAAGGATTGTGGTGGGCATTAAAGCATAACTGATACAGACAGAGACTCAGGCCATTGCTGATGTGCTGTGGACTTTGGAGTAAAACACTGCTGGTTTTCAGCAACAAGTAACGATGCCACGTGAGGGTTTTGGATCATTAGCAAAGGAAACTACTCACAGAGTAGGGGAGAATATAACTGGAGCTTGGCCAAAACACCCACACTAATAATCCTGCTCCAGGAAGGGGCATGATATCCTCCTAATTGACCATGACTAATCTGGACCCTCATTTATCCATCTCATTGTAAAGATGACACTTCTGGCAGCATGACAGGGCCACCCAAGCTCGAGCCTTCTCCAACATAACAACCTGGCTGCCAGCACCAGGGGCTGTCAGCACTGCCACCAAACAGGGGACAGTGCTTTGGCTCCCTGACTGCCACCACCCACAGACACAGTGCCAGCAATGCCTTTTGCTCCAGCACTGCAAACCACAGTGCAGGTGTCTCAGAAAGGCCCCTGGAAAAGCTGGAGGGCCCTGGAAAGCTTAAGGGGTACTTGCAGCTCTGCCTGGCACTGCCCAGAGCCAATCCCACAGGGGCTGGGGCCCTGGAGGCTTCCCAGGTCCTAACACCAACTCCATCCAGTTGATGAGCATCCTGGAATTACAGAATATTCTGATTTGGAAGGGATGCACAAGGATCATCAGGTTCAACTCCTGTCCCTGCACAGGACAACCCCAGGAATCCCACTAGCATCAGTCAGTTCCAACTCCAGTAAAGTCCTCCTGAAATCTTAGGGCAGGAAGGAAATTCATCCACTAAATGCAGGGATTTTTTTCTTCTTCTTTTCAGCAGATCCTGTGTTGACGTAACTGATAATACTCAATAATGTTTATGGAACTGCTCCAAATAAATGTGTGCTTCTGCATGCATAGCCAGGAATGAGGCCTCAGAAGATACTAAGTTTCAGGCAGTCAAAACAAAACACTAATTCAGCCATTTCAAATCTTTTGCAACCCTGAGAGTTACAAGACAGAATTTTTTAAAATTATTTGTTAACATTTCCTGATGAGGCTGATGTGATCTTTAGGACTGAGCAGGAAATTTTAAAGCAGTAATAAAATTATCATTTCTTGTAGTCCCACTGCTTGATGATATGCTCAGCATATCACTGGGAGAGAAAAGTGCTGGGCAAGAGCACCCAGGCATTCACCTCTCAAACACATAGAAAAAAAGACAGTGACATCTTCCGCTTCCGAATCTTACTGCCCATCAGGAGACTTTCATCTTCTCACTCTACTCAGCTCTTTTCAGGCATCACTTGTGGTTCCTACAGTTCAAAAAACACACAGACAGCCTGGAGAGGGTCCAGAGGAGGGTTGTGAAGATGATCAAAGGGCTAGAGAGCCTGCCTGATGTGGGAAGACTCAGAGAGTTGGGCCTTTTCTCCCTGGGGAAGAGACGGCTCAGGGGACCCTCACAGACTATTCCAGCATTAAAAGAGCAGCTACAAGGACAGAAGCTCTCTCTTGACAAGGAGCCACGGGGAGAAGACAATGGAGCAACAGGTACAAGCTGCAGGAGGAGAGGCTTCATCTTGATTTTTTACAGTGAGATCAGCCATTCACTGGAACAACCTCCCCAGGGATGTGGTGGGGCCCCCATCACCAGAGGTCTTCAGGATGTGATTGGAGAGGATGCAAGATAATCTCATCTGCTGTCCCTTTGCCACAAAAGGTTGGACCAGATGATCTTTCAAGGTCCCTTCCTGCCTGGGCTGGTCTATGATTTTTTGGTTCAGGTATTCAGTTTGTCCATCAAATCCTTTACCAGGCAGCTGTCAGAGAGGGGCCTTCTTTGCCATTTGCTCAGCCTGGGCAAGGACTGAAAGGTGGATAGGCAGGGAAGAGATGTAAAGGGTGTTTAGATTACACAAGCACACCAGTCATGGACAATCAGGTCCCCACCAGCCCTTGGCACACCTCAGCCTCACTGGGATTTTCCTGGGAGTGTGACCCAGAGCTTCGTGGTGGTCAGCAGATGGATCAGACAACGCATGGCAGTGTCAGGGGACAGTCACAGCATGATCCTCTGACACTGAGCATTGCTCGGGAAATGAAGGATTCACAGGCATCTCAGGAGAATCAGTCATAGAGCAGGAGAAGCCTCTCTAGTGAAAAGCAGTAATTACCTGCAGAGTAGAAAGCTGGGTCATTCATTAGCCTGCGTGGTGATAATTTGCTGAAACTCATTTTTTTGGAAGGAGTGGCTGAAATGATCTGGATTTGGATGCCCATTACCTTCTCCCCAAGCATTCTGCTGGAGAGGTGGGGGTCTGGCTGCTCCACAGCCAGGGAAGTCACTGCCCTAAAGCCACCAGAGGGATTGTGTCCCTGCAGCAAGGCTCTGTGGCACAGAGCTTCTTTCCTTCCTTCCTGGCTTCCTTCCTTCCTTCCTTCCTTCCTTGGCTCTGACAGCCTATAATAATTTTATCTCTCAGGATTAATGGCACCAAGCAATAAACTTGCATCCTAATTATTGTAATTATTTCTTTCTTTGTATGTCAGCCTTGGTAACGATGTTTTTACAGCTGATGGGATGGAAGGGAGGGGAGAAACGAAATATTGTCACAGTTGTGAAGAAAGAGCAATGAGCATACTCCTTTCCACTCACTTTTCTCAAGGTTTTAGAACCCACTTGAGTTTTCTATTCCCCAGGGTCCCAGAAATTAGCAGAGATTGTCCTAATACTACAAAGTAGCAGCAATATAGGATTAATTCCTAATTATCTTAAGCATCTGCCTGCCACTTTGGCCCCAGAGATGCCTGAATGTCTCCAAAGTTCCCTGCACATATGAGGACCCACTGTGTGCTCAGAACTGCCTATTTCTTCATGGCAGGAGCAGCTCACTGCTTTGCTTAACCTCAGGCATGACTCACTAGCTAAGCATTATGCCATTCTTGTCTACGGGAATTGCATATGGAGGGAGCAGAAGTTGCTCTAATCACCATTTAAAATTCATACAGTCTTCCAGAGGGTGGAATTCAGCATCCATTTCTTCCCCACTGTATTAGCACCATGATGGGAAGGTACAGGATTGAGCTGCTTGTCCCAGGCACCGGGCAGGAATTCTTTCCAGGGCTGTAGCCCAGGTTCCAGAGAACAAGGGCAGCACTTGCCCACTCACTGTAACCCCAAATCCAGAGCATGGGCTGGGGAGGAGCCCAGACACTGATCATTTTGGAAAGGTTTCCTTGGCTGCTCAGCTGCTCAGTGGTGGCAGCAGGTCTGGCTCAGGGTAGGTATAACTAAACATGCCACAGAAAAGATTTCATCAGAAGGAATGTGGGTGGCTAAGATGTGACACAAGAATTTGTAAAGCACCCATGTCCCTGTTTAGAGACCTAACATCAGATGCCCGAGGGAACACCAAGGGCACTTAAGGCCAGATTTCAGCTGTGCAGCACAGAGTCAGCAAGGGAGGGCTGATGGCTGCTTGGCTCCTGTTCCCATGGTCACCTGTAGAGTCTTCCATTCCATTCCATTCCATTCTTCCCATTCAGATCAAAAGCTCCATGCCGAGGAATTTCATCAGTTAATGAGCAGTGAGTGCTAGACCAGTCCCCTACGTCAATGGTGGCTGAGGACTGAGATCCTCTCTGTGTTGGTGTGAGGTGCTGCCATCTACACCAGCATGTACACACCAGCAAATTTAAACTAAGGCCATTCATGGGCAGCAGATTGTGATCATCAGAACTGATGGAACAAGCCCCAGGCTCTGTGCTCCACACTAATATTTGTTTCAATTGCCCATTATTGAGAGTTCTTCAGACAGACCTTTTTGGGGGATCTTTTGGAGTTTGTTTCATTATTCCCACTCAACCCAAAAAAACTGATAGCCTGTTTAATTTTTATTTCCTTTTTTGCATCAAGCATTGTGTAGGAGCACTGTTTTAATTAGTAATCAGCATTTCATTAGAGAACCAAAGCAGCAGAACTGCTTTGTACCACAGTCCATCTCTGACATTACACCTTCTTCCACATCCCAAACCTTATCCCAAACAAATAAGCTTCTGTCTTCTTCAACTTCACAATCCAGAAAAAAAAATGTGAAACAAAAACAGCAACCACTACCCAAGGGCCTCATCTCTCAACTCTCATTCTGCTCATTTCAACAGCACCTCCACCATATCAGGAGCCTGGGGTAGGGCAATCCTTCTCCCTCCTCAGGCCAGATTTTGCAAGCTGTAATTTCCAGCCTGCCGAAATAGTAACTTGTTCCTGTCCAGAGATGGGCTTTCCACCCCTCAGCAAAGTCTGAATTGTGGTTTAATTTGTACATTTGTCTGATTTACTGGTTGGGTGGTCCTGCCACCTCTGCCTCCTCCTGGGCATAGGGACTAAGCCTTGGCAGGAGCTCCTGCCGGGCAGTGCCTCTCTGCCACCAGCTCTGGCTCCTTTGGAGGTGAGCTCCTTCTCTTTCAAAGCCATCTTTCAGGATGTCACTTGCTTTACTCAAGTCCTTATTCTTCCCCATTTCTCCCTGACGTTTGAAAAATAATTACCCGTGGTTCAGTAAGTTCATTAGCAAACTCCCTCAGGACCCTGGGCTATGCATCATCCAGCCCTGCTGATTTGTGGATAGGCTCTAATCAAGTGTTTCAAGTCTCTCTCTCCTTCCTCCTCCTTTCAGATTAACAGTTATTTTGACAAGATTCTCATTATTTCCTATTTCCTGGCAGTACCCAGGGACTAGGCTTATTTGAGTCCTCACTGTTGTCATTGTGAGTTTATTTTTAACCTCAGGCTCTGCTTCTCCACAAGGACATCAGAGTCTTGTGTTCTTGAGAAGCACGTGGCATTGTCGGTGCCATTTTAGTCTCAGTTCATCCTGTGTCTTCCAGCGCTCTCTGGCTTTTGCCTTTATCACTTCCCTCTTCCCACTACTTCAAAATTACTTTGCTTTTACCAAACCTAGAGGATCACTACACTTCTCCATCTTGATAGATTTAGGTGACCTTCTTGCTTGCAATTAATTCCTCATCTTCCCATCCCTCTTGTTCTCCCTGGTATCCTTTGGCAGGTACCTACACTCTGACTCTCCATTTTCCTTCCCAACACAATCATTTATCAGCTGCTCTCCAAATGGACCTAGCCACCAGAAAAGCCACTGCCAACTCCATCCAGATTAACAACATCTTTAAATCAACTTGGAAGGCAAATCTGGGCTTCCTGGCAGATGAAAAGCAGACAACCCCAATTTTGGGCTCCCCCCTACACAGTGGGAAGGTGGCATGAAGCACACGGCAGGCCCTGCATTGGCTTTTTCCACACAGATGCCTCTGCCATGCCATGTCATTTCCAAATGCACACATGGGAACCCAGCCCCATCTTCATCAGCCCAAAGCAGTGTCCTGCTGTGTGCATGGTTGCTGGAGAGGCCAAGGCATAAAGTAGAAGGAAGAGGAAGAGATGAGACCAAGGGGCAATTTTTCTTTCAAATACCTTCCACACCTGTGCACCTTCCCTCTTACCAGGAGCCTGTGAACCATGGGATTAGCCCAGCCCCATTATTGATTTACACAAGGTATCTGAAGTCAAACACTTTCACTTTAGGAAAGCTGTAAGGTTTTTTGTCCTTAGATGCCAACAAAGAGCTGCCCTATCATTCCCTCAGCTGCACAGCCCCGACCATCGGATCTGTGTGCCCCAGATCCTCCTTCCCATGGACAACTCTGGGGTGCACAAGGACAAAGTCAGCAGGACCTCCACACACCCATGCCAGAGCACAACTATGGAAGGGGCTGAAACAACAGAACATATTTTGAAGATTTTTATTCCCCCCCCCCCCCCATTTTGTAGCATTCATTAACAATTAAAAGAGTAACTTAAAGCAAGAGCTTATTCCAGTTGAGGTGGTGGGAACCCCAAATTGCTTGGATTGGTTTTGCATGTGCGAAGTATTACAGGGACACACCATCCTGCTGCTTTTGCTGCAGATGCCATGTGTGGGCTGTAGAAACACCTTACTTGGACTTTCATCTGTTGTTTACATTAGAGACAAATATACATTAGTTACCTACCTGGTAGGAACACAAAAAGGATTAATTTTGGGGAGAGAAAGGGAGAGGGAAGAGAAATGCCCACACAGCTTTATACAGATAAGAACAAAAGGTGTATTCATTGTTTACCCATTGTTATAGGAGATTGGGTTTGTTTTAAGCCTAAAAAGAAAACTGCTCAGTAAGACAACTAACTCAAACTAATTGTTTTTTTTAAAAAAAAAACACAGTGCTGTGGTTCTGGATGGAAAAATCTATGCTACTGGTGGGATTGTCAGCAGTGAAGGACCTGCCCTGGGAAATATGGAAGCCTACGACCCTAAAACAAATACGTGGACACTTCTACCAAATATGCCCTGCCCCGTTTTCCGACACGGCTGCGTAGCAATCAAGAAGTACATTCAGAGCGGCTGATGTTCCCCGGGAGTTGGATGGAGAACTGTTTGTACTTGTTGAAAGCAGGCAAGAGGAATACTATTACTTGAGGAACAAAAGCAGCAAAGCCAGCCAGTGAACATATTGCTCTAAAGTCTTGAATAGTGTCTACATTGAATGTAGAAAAATCATCCTCACCTTTTGGTGAACAAGGAGCAGAGAGCTCCGTGCTATGTAAGATATTGTAACTTAATAATGCAAGGGTGTCACTAGATGTTATAGTGGCACTTGTTCTGGACATCGGCTTTTGGTCAACCCAGGTGCAATAGAATTTCTCATCTTTTTTAAGCTGGGGAAGAGAGGAAAAAAATAATCTGCATTTTACTTTAGAGCTCAAGCTTGATTCTTGAAATAACCATGCAGATTAGTTTTACTATTACACTTTAGGCATCAATCTATTTGAAAGGTCAAAGTGTCCTTACCACTTTGATTCCTACATTTGTTTTTAATACATGCTTTTCAATACCAATGACTGAGAGAAACCTTGTGTGACAGATGGCTTACGTTGATGTCAGTCTTCCATCAGATCAAACAAATCTTTCAGTTCTCTAGAGAAGAGCCCAAAAGCGGGGTGAGGTGGGGACTGGGGAGAAGAATAGCCATTGGTAATAAATTCCATGTAAAATGATGAAAACAATAGGTCTGTTGGGCTGGATGAGTTGCTGCTCCCAGTCATTCTTGAGTGGGCACGTGTGGCTGTGCCCACCGTGGGGGGTGGGGGGCTACTAAACCTTTTCCTCCGGGTTTCTGCTGATGCACTTGGCAGTGCTGGATTCCACAGTGCAAAATGGAAACGGTTTGGATTCCAGAGGCATTCTCCTGGTAAACCCACTCTTCACTTCTGGCTGGAATCGCAGTACAACGCACAGCGCAGTGTGGGTTTGCCACGTGTTCATCAAACACAGAAGATGCCTCCTGCGCCTACGCACTCGGTTTTGGCTCTCAACCAAAATTCCTTTCGTCGGGATACACGCCACTATCTTTTATGTAAAGTCTGAGAAGTTTTTTATTTTATTTTATTTTTCAAGTTCCTTCCCTAGGTGTGGAAGCCTTACACTTCTTATTTGCAGATTTTAAACACATGAGTTTAAAGCCCGTGGTAGAAAAATGCATAGACTTAAGCCCAGTGTAAGAGACTTCAAATTATTACTATGTAGAGTTGTAAGTATATGCACAGCACAGGGGTTATATTTTTATATATATTAAAATATTGTCTATCCAGAGAGCATTGTGATGTGGAAATTCTTTATAAATTTATACATAAAAGGAACAAATGGGAGATGGACCGGGTAACATAGAGGGGGCAGGGGAAAGAATCTTAAAATTCACCAGTAGGAAGTAACCCCAAGCTAAGGATTGTCTGATTTCCTTCCAAGTAGAGGAAAACAAGTTGCCATACTTGCCTTTGCAGACTCAAATCCCAAATGCCATACCAGTAATTCAAGAAGGAGGGTCCTGTACAGGGTGTGGGTGAGATCTTGCATTCACTATCTAGTTGAATTTCATACCAAATACAGTAGCCTTTTTATATGGAGGGAAGTCTGCTTACAGCTTTGGGGAAATCAATGCAGATGGTTAGCTAATCATCTTATTTTATTAATATTCATTTATAAAATAAAGAAAAGACATTTGTATCTTGCAGTATTTAAAGAAAATGTGCTCGAGTCACCTGAGTCAAGCTATAAGGTGACTCAAGCCTCTCATTTTGACAATGGGGTTCCAGCTTTTGTTATGCAGTTGTTTTATTTATTCTTTAAAGAAAAGAAAAATAATAAGCACAACAAAATTATATACTAGTATGTCATTTAAAGTATTTATGTCAAACAGGGTGCAAGTGTGAACCTAAAGATTGGAGCACAAGTTTCTAACTGCCTGGGGCAGGACTAATTTTAGTGTTGGTGTGTGTCTACCTCCAAAGGAGGTGCTACCTGTCAACAGGACTGAAACACATTCGACATTTCCAATTTAGCTTATTTCTTCATTTCTCACACTGGAACAAAACTGGCTATATCTGTGAATAATATTAAAAACAGGGTTATCTGTAATGGTATTGTATATAGTTTATGTTTACTGTTAAGTTCTTGTTATATTATAATAAATATATTTATAGATCTAGATTCAGCATCCAGATTGGATTAATTTTGTCATGATTGATCGAGAAAAAAAACTGCATAAATGGGGACTTCATGTTTCAACCCAGCCAGGGATGAAAGTGTATTCATTCCATCCAACTAGTTTCTCTTGCAAATCCAAAAATTTATTGCTAATACTTAAACACTCAGAAGCTTCCAGAGTACTTTCATTCTCATTTCAGAAAAAATCTCATAGAAGTAATTTTAGATTTTATTCAGCAAGACTATTTCTTGTTCATCTATTTTCCCAAATGTACTATTAAGTAAAGAACAGAAGGGTTCAAGATAGTTTAGGCAACTATCTTGAAAAAAAACCCTGATAAACAGCTTTTTTACTTTATTTTTTTTTAAATAAAAGTAAGAATTTGTGCTGCACTGCTGCTGTCATGTCTAAAAGATGAAAGCTGCATTTGCCCTATGGTCAAAATTCTTTTGTATCCAGTGTGGGAGCTCTGTACCTCATTGGATACATCGTTCAGAGAGCAATTCCATGCAAGCCTTCATGGCTTCTTTGATGTTTCATTAGGGTGTCATCTGGTAGTTGTAAAACTGGATCTGGAACAAAGATGAGCCAAATATAACTAGTCTCAAATACCACCACAGTGGAACATTTCAGCTGGATCTGAGTAGGTAATTTCTGTTCTGCACATTAACAGGAAGAGCCTAACATTTATTGAAACTGTCTCCGGTTCTTACGGAGTATTTAAGAGCGTGAACTGCGGTGTTTAAACATTTTAGTTTAGGTTTAGTGGCTGATGTTGAACAGCCTGTGAAGCTTACTAAAAGCCTTGCAATTCAATATTACAAAACCATGCAGCAATAATCCAGACCAAGTGAGGTGAGTTGCCAACCTTTCACCAAGGCTCTGCATGGATCTCTTACTCAGCACTAGTCAATAATACTTGGTAGGAGGAACAAGACACAGACTATTTACTTGTATGTGGAAATTATTTTAGTTCCCCTCTGGGAAGTTGGCTGAGTGCTTTTGCCAAACGAATCATGCGCACGTATCTGCTCAGAGATTTTTCTTCTTAAAAGCTTTGAGAAATTCAGGGGGACAGGCTGGCTTAGCAGCCTGATAGTGATAAAAATTCTTTTGTTAGCTGGTGTGACTCTCCCCTGGCTCACCTGGGAAGGAGAGTGATCTCCAAAGGGGGCTGTTCACTGTGTTCAGGTAATCACCCACACCTGACAATTTACACAAGCCATCCCACTTCCTCCTGTTGTTTCATCTAGCGGCAAACACACTGTACTAATACAACCTCAGCAACCCCATCTTTTAATTAACTGCAAGTAGGTGTTAAGGCTGAGCTTAGCACAGTGTAACTGGAGCAGCTAATTAACAGCACTGGGTACACTCCAGCTTGCCCTTGGAGAGGCCCAGACAAACCAAGCGCCAGCAGGAGCTCCTGCGCTCCGCAGCTGCAGGGATTAGCCAGGAGAGCAGCTGTTCCCGCCCGCCTCCACCAGCACAGATACGTTTCATCGGCAGAGATGGAACAGGCACAAGTGGCTTCAGGTACTCGACCACCCTCCCTGCTTCTCGTGAAGAATTTGTCTGAAAAAAAGGGAACCAATCCTAAACTTTTCTCTGCTGTTTCCAGTGCAAGGGCATGGTCTCAGAACCACACTACCTCCCTATCCACTGAAAAAAGGTGATGTGGCGTAATGTAATACCAGGTAAAACTACACAAAGCATATGCAGTCAGGACTTGGCAGGCTGCAGCCTGTGCCAGGTCTGTAAGACACTGGCTCTGTATCTACTTGGACATTTTAAACTTGTCATGCTAATACAAGCCTTTTAAATTGGATGAGACCCTTAAGCTCACCTCTTAATGCCTTCTTTCCCATTTTAAGACAGCCCAAAAACAGGAGCTGAAGCATGCTTTCAGCTGAGGTAGAGATGCCAGCACGAAGAGGAAGGCAGCAGCAAGTTCCCATCATTGGCGAGTGTTCTGGGTTGATAACTTTAGACTGCAGAATAGGCCAGAAAGAAAATGGGTCTGGAGGGAAGCAGATGGATGCATCCCGGGCACGGTGTTCCCATCGCTCATTACATTAAGCTGGACAGCAATACCAGAACAGAAACACCGTTTTTGCTCTGAAAAGCCAAGCTGTTTGAGGCATGATTAAATACTCACTGAGGTTAGAATTCATAAGAGCAAAAGCTGCCATCACAGGCTGCTCAGCTGAGCTCTGGAAGCCTGGAAACAAAAACCAGAGTGGCAGACTACTGTGAAAAACAACTCTCCCTTTGCTGGTCACCAGTGTTTTTTTCTTTTGATAACACACGCTACTTCGAGGAAGTCCTGTTTAGCTAGCAGATCTCTTACAGAGTAATAAATTTCAATTTTCTTTATCTAAACAAATTCTACTTCAGTCAGCAGCAGCTTTACACGCAGAATTCAGTGTTTTGGCTCAGTTACTACCTGGGAGAGGGAAGCTCCAGTGGTGCCATCAAGCCATATCTGCCTCTGAATTTTTCATTAGTGGTGGTCTGTACAATGAAGATTTGAAAGGCTCCCTGGTTTTAATTTCATAATCTGTTGGTTTTGAGCAGTGTTTTTTCGTCTTTTGGAGTTTATACATAGCCCAGATCTTCCACAGCAAGACTGATACTGGCAAAATACATTCAGTATTAAACCTTTGCTGTTGTCCAGCATCAGTGACTTTTTCCTATATTCTTGTGGCTAAAGAACAGACACCTACCTAAGGTCACTGTGGCAGTCCTACAGAAGCATCAGCTTCTCACCTCATTAAAAACAATACATGTTAATAAACATAGCTCTTACAGGTAGAAATGAGCCAATCCCTCTCCACATCTTGGGAACTTAAGCAGTCTCTCATTTCTAATGCAATGTCCCTGTGCTGGTGGACAGCATCCAAATAAGGATCAGGAAATTGAACAGAGAAGGGGACACACCAAATGCTCTAAGAATATCCTGAGCCTGATGCTCCACCAGAATCACTGTCCCTCTATGACAGAAACAATTATCAGCTCCCACAAAGCAAGCCTAAACTGCCAAGCCCACTGGAATTTTGGTAGCTGATTCCATTAAAAGAGATCATCTTTTAGTAAGTTTTTTATTTTCGTGTCCAGTTAATGCAGTGCTCCATTACTTGTTAGATCAAGTTCAATTTTACCTATTTCAATTTAGGCCCAGCTTTTCTGCAAGTTCTCTGTTTACGTACTGGAACATTTCAGGCTAAGAAAGCTGAGGCTGTTGAGCCTGGAGAAGGTTACAAGGACACCTGATAGCAACATTCCAGTAACTGAAGGGGGCCTACAGGGAACCCAGAAAGGGACTCTTCAACAGGAACTGTAGTAATAGGATGAGGGGAAATAGGTACAAATTGAGGGAGGGAGATTTAGGTTAGATATTGGGAAGAAATTCTTTACTGTGAGGGTGGTGAGACACTGACACAGGATGCCCAGGGACATTGTGGATGGCCCAACTCTGGAAGTGTTCAAAGCCAGGTTGGATAAGGTCTTGAGCAACCTGGTCTCGAGGGAGATGTCCCTGCCTATGGCAGGGATTGGGACTAGATGATCTCTAGGGTCCCCTCCAATCCTTAACATTCTCTGATTGTATCATAAAAAAGCCACACATAACCTTTCTGGGGAAAATGAAGAGTGGACATGTGGCAGCTTGGGAATGGCTCATATTAACTGCTTGGCAAGAGGCAGCCCCTATGGACATCAATATGTCCAGACTGCTTACTACCTGGAGAGAGTATTAGACTTTCCCAACTGGATAAGGGATTTTGAATTCCAGAGGTAACCTAACACCCAACCATCTCCAGAAAGCCCAGAAGTCTCTGCCCTGCTGACATTCATTTTTAATAACGTGTGGGTATTTCAGAGAGTGACGATAATGTGACAGTTACCAAAGGGCAAGTGAAATGACTGGGTAATTACAGGGCATTCACCTGACATCAAGCCCAAGTAAAAATGGAAAGATGATATCTAACTAAAGTGATCATGAATCAAAGGGATAAGACGAAATACAATGATTTTCTAGAAAATTGGCTGTATCACACAAAGCTGATCTCATTCTCTGACAGGATTACACATTTGATTGATAAGGTAATAGATTTTCAACAGCATGTGACAAAATACTTCAACTTCCTCACAGCACAGTATTCAGACAGCAAATATTAAATGGGCTAAGAAAAGGCAGATTAATTGAGGAATATCTAATCTGCTCAAGTAATTCTCAATTTGGTACCATCAGAGTAGTTCTAATGGGGGAATCCTCTTCTTCCGAAGTTCTTGAAGGAAAATGTTGACATAAATCACTAATCACAGACCTGTGGAAAAGGAGATTAGCCAAGGGGAAGATTAAGCCTGAACAAGTCATATGTATGGTGCTGGCTCCTCTGGCTGGCTGGGACCCATAAAACTTGTTTTCATAAAGCTGAGCAGGACCTCAGAGAGGCAGGAATGGGGAAGGACATTCAGGATGGAGAACTGCATCATGAAAAGCTGCAAGTCTGAGAAGAGTCAAACAGCAAGAGTTCCCAGCCCAATTTCATGGTATAAAAGGCCTAAATTGATCTTTAGATGTGCAAAAAGGGGGACAGGGAATAGGAATCAGTGATTTTTGTCTCTATAAATGGCACTGGTGGGACCTATGCTGGAATATCACATCAATTTCCTCTGTGAACAAATGTTTCAGAAGATGTTGAAAAATTGACCTACTGCAGAATAGAGCCACAAAATTGACTTAAAGGCTGGAGAAAATGCACTGAGAGCCATAAAAAGCTTGTTCTTCAGCAAAGAAGATGGAAGATGGAGAGGCTACTTGGTAACAGTGCATTAGTGTCTTAATGGGGGGGGGGGAGAAACAGGTATGAATAGTCTAAAACACAAAGAGACGTCAAGAAGCAGTGCCTGGAAGTTGAAGTTGGACCAAAACAAATGAGGAATCAGGCACGTGTTTCTACCCATGAGTTTAACTACTCCATGAAAAGTTCAGAGAGCAGGGCAGATGCACCCTGCAGACTAAATGCCTTCCCTAAAAACACTGTTAAGCCATTCAGATGTCAGCAGGCCCTGGGCATGCAGGAGATTAAATCATACATGCCACAGCATCTGATTCAATAAACCAGTGTTTTCTGCTGGCATTATTCCCTGTGAATAAACCCAAATTTTTCTAACAAATTGCTGAACATTTAAATCATCATTAGATGTCAGCTCATTTCCATTTCCAAAATTTATTCACATGCATTGACAAGATTAACAGTGTAAAATTTATGCTCAGCTTGTGTTTTCATGGTTGTCCTCTGAATCCTGTGAAAAGGAAGCTTTTCAATTTTAAAAAAAAGCTTTTTGCCTGCTGGACACACTTTAGATTTTAGAGCAAGACTCTGAAGCAGTCTAACCCCAGTATAAAGGTGAGACATTAATTTTAAACCAGTCAAATCTCCAGTGCTTCATGAAAATGTAGTCTTACATGCTTTTATTTATGATACTGCAAATGTCTATAGAAAGCAGTAATTTATTACTAAACTGATGTTAGCAGTCACAGACAACATGTGACTATCCATGTTACATTTCCTTTATCACACTAAACCTTCTGTAATGTCACAGAGAATACAGTAGGCATCACTTCAAAACTTAGGTCAGAATTATGTTCATTAGAAACCTAAAACATATTAGTAATTTGTCCTTCCCTACCACCAAAATCAGATATCACTGTTCTTCCAGGCAGCCTCCACACAGAAGGGATTCCACAAGGTGTAAGAAAGTCAGCAAGAGAATGCCAGACCTTTACAATAAAAGCGTAGCTGGAGTTATGGAGATCACAAATAGGATCTTAGCTAAAACACTGTTTTCTTTCCTTCTACAGCAGAAAGATTCCTTCTTAGAAAACTAATTTAGTCCAAATTTAACATATTTTCTAGGATGAATTAATCCTCTATATTCTGTTTCACTTCCTTTGATTAATTAATACTTCAAAGGGAGTCTTTTTGAAACTTGACCTCAAGTGTTACCTTCCTCCCAGTGCAGAGTCCCAAAGTGGACAGATCATCTACAAACTCCTACTTTCATGCAGACACATGAAAGTGTCTGGGTTATGGCACAAATCAGATTTTACACTGATGCAAAAGGGTTTTCTCATGTCCACAACAAAACCAGGATGACTAAATGGTGTGAGCACTCCCAGCAGCCACCCAGTCCAAGGGACCTGTACATTCCTCACATGTACTCTGCCAAAATCCTGATTGCTGGAAGACAGAAGCAAACTCAGCAAACCAGAGGAGTCCAGCGCAGCAGAACCAACCCCACTTTGCCTGTTGGCCAACACGTCCTGGGGGCTGCATCACTGACACCCCAAATGTGGAGCCTGAACAACCTCTGCCCCCAGCCTGCCCCACCCCTGTAACAGGATGTGAGGAGCCTTCCAACACCAGTCCCCATCACCTTCTGCACCTCAGTACTGAAAGCAGCATTATTCCACATCAGCATTCCAGACCAGCAAACCTCAATGCCAGCGTTCACACTAACATTCCACTAAAAGTCACGCATCTATTTCAAACCTTAGCAGCTTACCATATTTTTAAAGGGAAAGGATTTTTCCAGATATAAAAGTAAGGCTCAGTATAGCATAACTCAAATGTAATTCTAAAATAAATGGAATTTCATAGCAGTCACAACCATCCTACTGGCAGTGGGTTCAACCAAAATATACTTCCTATGCAAATGATCACACAGCAAAAAAAATTACTCGCCTAGAAATGGAATGAGGCTGAATTAAAGTTTATAATTCCTCATTTTTACATAATAGTTACATGACCACAAGTGAAGCATAAAAGGAGGAGGGAAAAAAAATGAAGTGTTTGGCTTCATTAATCAGTTCATAAGTTTACTGATTTAGCTTGCAGAATTTATTCACATGCAGTGCTGGCTTGAAACTCCATATACTAAAAGTCCAAATCCTACCCAAGATACAGAAGAAAAGGATCTCATTTTTAGTTTATTTAAATAAATTACCTGAAGAGCTTCAGGAGAAAACAGAGAATGTGCAGCACTGCAGACTTAAGGAAATATGGGAAATTGCATTTCCAAACTACATTCAAGGCAGAAACCAACAGCAGAAGGAAGCAGCATTAAGTAGTGAACACTTGACATAAAATATGAGTGTTGCACAAGCATGTTCTAAGGCTTTAGGAACACCCACCCTAACTATTTCTCACTAATTCATGCTTTTGAAGTACCACTTGAAGTTCACTAAGTATCTTTACAAGAATCCTTTTGTCAGTTCCCAAATATTTTGTCTGACTGGTTATTTTTACAGCCATTGTCAGAAATCAGATCTGAACCATGCTCTGTTAACATGGCCCCACTCCTGAAAGACAAAGAGAGACAAAAGACCTCACACTCCACTTCCTTTATTCAGACTGCAAACCCAAGAATGGTGCTGGCACCTGCAAGGCCATTCAGGTCAAAACACACCTGCCCATGCTGAGCCCAAGCTCTCAAAAATAAACTTCATTATTATACAACAGGTACTAGATTTCATATCTAATTGTGCTTTCAAAGCTACATACAAAAGTGGATTTGGAGTCAGACATGAAGTTGAGTTACTACTACCTCCTTCCTCAACTACTCTTTTGCTCATGAGCCCAGTAGACCTACTTCCTACACAGAATGGAAATGAGGAAAATTTCCAGGAGTGTTCATGTCCTACACCTCAAGAGCTCATCTATAAAAAAAATAACCCAAAGTTGTTCTTACAACTTTGCTAAATATGATAAATAGAAAGGAAAGAATCTTTTATTAAAAAAAACCTCTAATTAGAAGCCATTTCTCTAATGGACAAACACTGAAAGCAGAAGTTGGACCAAACTGCTTGAAATCACTAAACAGCAAGATCCCAAAGTGTCACATCTAACCTGCAAAACCAAGGAGATCTGGTAAAGAAAAGACTGTTATCAGCCAGGAGGCAGCATTTCTTTTAAATACATTTTTGAAGGAGCTAAAGCTGTGTTTTCTTGTCATCTTTATTCAAGTATTTCACAGCAGTTATATTACAAATTACAGTAAAATGTTCAAAATTTCCAGAAGTTCAAAAAAATTAAATAACTTACTTCAAACTAATGTAAAATGAAGTCAAAATGCAAGACATCAATTTAAACACAATTCTGAATAAAACTATAGAATCCAAAATATATCATAGCTGATGAAGGAAGTCTACTTAATCCACAAAGTAGACACACGTTAATGAAACCAAACAGGACGCCCCAATGTCTAAATAACCCAATGTACAAGATACAAAAGATGCAAGTACAAGCCCAAATTCAAGCTTATGTTGTGATTACAANAAAAAAAAAAAAAAAAAGGAAGACAAGATATTACAAAACCCAGTAATCCTATAAATACATTGGCATATGACGAAATCAAGTAACAATACCGAGGACACAAAACAAAACAACAACAAAAAAATAATCACAGGTGAGATTCAAGCTTGCAAATACAATTAACTCCAGAGCCATCAACTTCACCCAAGAGCAACTCTATCACTTCAAGACAGGCCCCCCCAAGCCCCCAGGGAAACCTCCTCCTCCTGGCTGGCCACATTCCATAAAGTCCAGCACAAGGACTCACACAGGAGTTTATTTGCAATTTTCACAACAAGAAACAAGGAAGAGAGGTCAATTTGTACAAACTCTTGCCAGTGCTATGTGGCAAAAAAATTAAAAACATACAAAGAGTAAACAAGTTTAGACCACATGGATAGATTAACAGCTGTTTTAACTCTATAACCACCAGACATCTGTAAAGGAAAACAAAAACTGAAGTGTGGTTATTTGGGCTAAGAAGGCGAGTATATCATTTTAGGTAAGCTGTCCACTAGAACATCTGATATTAGCTACATTTCTCTAAAACAACATGGCAGCTCCTCAAATATTTAAGTTGCCTCTTAATGATTTTTCCCAATCAACAACTGACAGTAAAAATTTTCCTTTAGAAACCTGACCTTTTAGAACCATTTTTAATGCTAGGCATTAGCTTAAACTTGCTTTTTACACTCACTGGTGACTAAAATTCTCAACTGTTTTAGTTTATATAAATTTATTATCTTCTTAAAAATGAATGCAGTTTTATCTTCCACAAGTGCTGCTGTTACTTGAACAAAAACTTCTTTGAGTAAGTGAAACTGGAATAAATATTTTTAAAAAATTCTGCAGCAAGAACCTGAGACTTGCAAAAAACCCTTTTATCAGAAACTTGCTACAAAAAATCTGCTACATTTCATTTAATCAAATCTTAAAGTTTGTAACAATTTCCATCAAAATACAAAATGCTGTTAATGTACCAGACACATAAATATCTCAAACAGGTATGATGCTAATAAATACTAAATGAAATATGGAAAAAAATCCCATAATCAAATCTGAGATCAAAGAATCTCATTTAAAATGTGTTTTCTGCTTGTCTTTGTTGTTTTTAATCGCACTTTCCCACCTAAAAAATACAGTGTTTCTGCATGGGTTGCATGTAGGTGTAACTAGATGTACGTGAATGCTTAAAACCTTTTTCTGCCATTACCTATCAAGAATAACAGTGGCATCTGGGGGAGAAAAAGATCTAACAGACTGATGTTTAACCATAATGGACAAAGCACTTTGGAACACTGCAGTAGCCCAAGGCCCACGTTTTCTCTCTCTGCAGCACTACCCTGGGATGAGCCGTAGAGGTGGAGACAAGTCCCTAAGCCTGGGTTTGTACATGGGAGCAGCGTCATTACAGTCCTCCATAAACACTGTTGGTAACTAAAATACAAAAAGCTGAGGTAGCTCAGTATCTCTGCAGTAGTCTGTTTTCTCTAATTAAAAACTAATCCCACTGCGTTGCATATTTCTGGACAGACACTTCTGCAGCTACGTAGGGACAGTCACAATGAATGCTTCATGATGGGAACACCAGCCAACTGCTCTGGAACACTTTCCACATGAGTGTGAAATAAACCAGCCCAGGTAATGTTCTAATACCGAGCCTGTGATAAAACATAAAAACTGCCTAGACTGTTCTCTCCAGTTGCCAGAAAGAAAGGTGTTGAACTACACAATTCAGACCCAGAGAACTCTTAGAACAGACCGATTCAAAAGGCTCTCCTCCAATCCTCCCAAAAGTAACAATGCTTTGCACAGAACTTCTTGTGAAACCTAAGAGAAGTTTTTATTTTCAGCTGAGGTTGGGCTCCAGGGCTTTGACCAACTATAGTGTCTTCTTGCCTGCACTGCACAGTCTAAGCTATATTACAAACATAGACCTTCCCAACAAAACCTGCCAGTATTAACCTTGCTTTCCTTAGAGAACTCGCACTGGAAAACAAGGACATGGTGGGAAAATGCTTCATTTTTAGCAACACAGAACAGTTTCACTGTGTAACTTGTTTCTAAAACAAAATATATACCAATGAAAAAGGAATTTCACCATTTTGGTAAAGTATGTGGCTTTTCCAGTGTGTCTTAGATTAGTTCTATAGAGTAAGACAGGCATTATAGAACCACAATACTGGTTGTCATCCAATGAAGAGAATACAATTCATCCTTTTGGAGATCTTCATTCTGCAGACAGCTTTCTAACATTGCCATTTGCTTTAATCCAAACAAATTGCTTAGCCTTATCTTTCTCAATTGACTAAAAGGCACATTAAAGGCAGTTCTAGAGAGCCTCATCTTCAAATTACTGTACATCCAGTTACTCAAGATTCCTACCACAATGCATCACTGCCTTCTTTAGGACAGATTTTTTTTTTGTCCATAACCCCAGAGAAGAGAAAAATTGGAAAAAAAAAATAAAAAAAGGTTGCCTGTTTAAAAATATTCAACTTAGATCTGCTCTTTCCAGTCCACTTGTATGTGTTGGTCTTCACTTTGCCTGAAGTCTCCCCAAAGATAATGCATGTAGAGTGAACAAGAGCAGGAATGAGAAGAGTTTCTGTAGCACCAAAAATCTCCAAACTGTGGCATTGTATTCTTTATTTATATCAGATACAACTATATGAAGTTCCGTTTGGTTCTTGTAGGCTGGTTGGTTTCAGGTACCTGAGACAATAGCACCAAATTCAACAGAAACAAAAAGAGAGAGCACTTAAGACCAAGGCTCTGCACATACTTGGTGCAAATGGAAACTGAATGGCTCAGAGGACTGCTCTCCCATGAGCAGTTTGAGAGGATAAACCCACCCATCTTGACGAGTTCACAGGAATGTTTCAAACACATGAACTGTTCTTTCCATCTCCTGCAAGAGACACAGACCATTAACTATTCATAAACATAGAGACAGAAATAGAGTTACTTTATGTAGTAGTACTTCCTGCGTTATTTTTTTAAATCTGAACAAATAATGGTATGAAAGCAGACATTTCTGTTTATTAGCTGCTATCTACTAGCAAAATACAATAAAAGAGGGAACTCATTAAAAAAGTATTAATGCAGAAAAGCACTCTACTATGACAGTCCATGAGAAAATCAAGGCTTATTAGGGTCACATATAATTAATATGTTCAACATATATTAGGAAAGCACTGCAGTGGCACACTGCATGAGTTCAAGTCTTACTGCACACTTATGCTGTTGGTGACCCAGCTGTAACCACATCTCTGCACAGTTTGGATAATCAAAGTAAAGATTGGTCTCTACACACTCCTGCTGGACAAATGTCTTTTTAATCTACCTAACACCTTGTACAGATTTTCAACACATTTTTAAGTGAAGATGGCAGAGAATAGCATGAAAATGGTTTGAAATGTATTCTGCAGGAATTCTACGCAAATCCCCACTATGGCTTTTCCAGGTTTTGTTGTAAATTACTCATGGAGAAAAATATTTAGTGCTCAGTGATCCAACTGGAAAGTAGCAATTGCTGTTCTTTTCTCAGCAGGGCTGGTTATCAGTTGAATCAGTGAGCTGATCCAAAGCCCTCTGCAGTTAGAACAGTGGTGATGGAGGGAATGCACACCCAGAGCTGGCATCAGCCTGTGCCAATGGTGAAATGAACAACTTGTTGTGGATGTACAGGACGCCTTGGAGGGCAAACACTTCAGTGACAAAGGATGATGGCAATGCAGACACCTGGCTTCCACCATGCTGCACTGACCTTCCCAAGGCTGCACTTACTGATCTAGACAGTGTCCACACTTCTAAGACTTTGTACGACAGTCAGAACCTGCAAACTGCACGGAGCAGAGGTGGGTAACTGGTTTTGGCCCAGTTACACCAACAGAATTAAAGAGCAACTTCAGCAACACCGGGTCAGGGTGCCTATGAAATCACCACTTTACATCCAGTGTTAGTCATGTCACCAACATAGAAACTGCTTCTACTCCATTCTACTCTGCCAGCATGTGCTTTTCATGCTGCTGTATTCTTCTCCTCTTTTTCCTGCCTTCTTTTAGGTTAAATTCTTAATCCATTCTGCAGACAGCATTCTTAGAAACAACCTCCAGTTTTTAAGTTACTACACTAAGCTTTTTTCTTTTTATAGATACCTTCTTCAAAGTCTATTAAAGGTTTTGCCGGCTAGTAGAACAATAAATTGACAGATTAACAGTTCCTGAAAAGCCTATCTCACTATATTCCGATAAAGAATAAAAGAAGCTGGACCACATTACCTCTATAAGTTGTGATTTGTCATAGTCTCTACGATGTCTGTAGATGCATTGACTGAGGAGTGAATACAATCTCTCAAGTTGGTCAACAGTCAAGTTGTCACTTTTCTTAACCACCAAATCAAGCAGTTTCTGTTGGAACAACAAAAGGTGAAGTTAAGAGGATTTCTAGAACCCATTTTAATTTTTTTAAGGACAAATCAGAAGTGCAATGTCTTTCTGAAGCCCTCCTTCAAAGGGATACATACAAATGAAATTAATCACACCTGGGTATCAGCAAGGCCACTGTTTCCATATTGACACAAAAAGGACCTGGTATCTCTTTTCACTTCACCGCTTACACCCACACTTTTCTTCTTAAGATTCTTTTACTCAGTATAGCTGGGGCAATGTTTGTTCTTTTGGCATGCTACTACATCCTATTTCATCTTGGTCAGTCATTGTCAAAGCAAACCCTAAAAACAGCTTTGATGGCTAAAGCAGACATTTTTAAGAACTTATAACTGACAGGAAAAACAAGTATCACCATATGAAAACATATCTGGTCTTCCACAAATGTTGACAAACAGTACAAAAAAAGAGAAGGGGATAGAAGGAGGACACAAGACATAAAATTTCTCATAACGAAGGTTAAAGTATTTTAGATACTAGCAAAGAGTGACATATAAGATTTTTTTTCTCCTGTCATAACAACTCTATGGTTTCCAAAGAGATTATCATCTGTACTCCACAGAAAATGGGATCTAAATTTCATAGGTCACAGTAGGTCAAGCTACTTTTCACAACAGAAGGCAGCAAATTTTATCATAACTTTGCTTAAAAAAAACTGAAAGAAAATTAACTAGCAGTCTATGATGCCAAAACATCAACACAAATTCTCATTTGCTTTCCAATCCACTAAGTTTTCTCTACCAAGTATACCTACACAGGAAGGAAAAAGATGATGTTAACTTCCAATTACCAGGCACCCAGCAGTTTCTTGGTACCTGGCACAGCCAATTAACACATTAGAGTACCTGCAAAAATGGCAATTAAAATAGTGGACTGCTGCATCATTACTGATTATAAGAGTAGTAATGATGGGACAACAAGGATTCAGTAGTTTTATTAACGCTGATTGACAAATAATTTCCAAAAGTCACTGCCGGTGTAATGCTTGTTTGCAGTCAAAAACTAAAGGAAATATTGCTTCAGAACACAGAAAGAAAGCTTTTTTCACTGAGTCTGTTATGAGTTGCATTTATTTTTTCAGTTCTGTTACCTTTAGTCTGTCATGGTCAACAACCACTGAGGGTAGGGGATCTGAAGGTTCCTCTGGAACCTGCTCCAAACTTGTGGGCTTTGACTGTTCCACAGCAACTTTTCGTGTTTTCTTGCTTTTGAACATACCTGTAATTTGAAAAAAATTATCAATACTGGCAGTCCCACAAAAAGCAGGCTATTTCTTAGTTTGATTTTGCTTGTCTAGTTTGTTGGGTTTTTTTGAATCAAGCAAGATTGTAGCAGTGCACATTATTCATCAGCTTTGCTGAATTCTGAATGTTTACAGGTGCACAAACCCACAGTTCAGAAGATACACACAGAACTGGCCATCTTTAGAGTGCCAACTTTGAATGGAAACTGAATTCCACTAAGAGTTTTCTCATCGTAACTTTCTATTCAACAACAAATTAAACAGCTTCTAAGAAAAGTTTACATACGAAGCAAATGCTTAACTTTTTTCTGCTCAAGTGAAACAAATCTTCATTTTACTCTCTAAAGCATCCCATATCTTCATCACCACAGTATTCCAGCATCTGCTCTACTACTCCCAAAACCTCATGCTTTTGCTACACATTTCTGTTTTCTTCCACCTTTGTATGCAAGCTGTTGACCAATCCTGTTGCAAAGAACAAAATATTTTCCTATCTCCTTATAATCTCCCTACATTCATTCTCTATTTTTTTCCTCAACTATTTAAAATGCTTTTTATTCTGAGCACCCCTGCTATTAAGACCATTCTAAAATATACAAAATTCATCTACCAAACTCAGAAATGTAAAGGCTCTTAACACATCATGCTCTTCTTGTGATATTCCTAGGACCTTTCTTGTACTATTCTCTTTACCCTTAGAGAAAATATGTATGTACAAACACAGCCAACATGTACACAGTAATCTTCTCATAATTCAGATCTCTCATTAAAGCTCATTTACTTTGTAAATTTCAGCGCTAACTTTTGAAGTAAAGATTTCATTCTTTTAGATAATTCTGAAAGCTCATTAAAAAGGCAATCATGCATAAGGCTTCTATTTCTGTTCCCTGAGGAAACTATCTCTCTTGTCTTCAAAGGACATGGCCCCTTCCTTTATACACCACTACCAGGATTTTCCTTCTCTTATCTTCTTCCTGCACCGTTATTGTGTTCGCTGGGACTCCAAACCCAGATACCTTCTCCAACAGATAAACAACAGTCTATCTGGCTTTTGCTATGAGTTAAACTGCTCCAACAAGCAAGTTTTTAAAGGAATAAACTCTTTATTTCTATTTTTTTATCCAATATCAATGATATTATTATCATATTCTCTAACAAAACAGGTCAATATCTATCATGTAGATAAAAATATAAATTAGACAGAACATACAGACCAGAATATGTATTATAGTTATCGCTATTTTTAATAGGTTTAAATATTTAATTATTGTTTTAATGTTATCTCAGTAGTTCCCATAAAGGTGACAAATATGATCAGAGTAGTGTTAGCATGGGGATATACTTTCTTGCCTAAGATAAAAATACAGCAAGTCCAGATTGCACTTCTAATTTTTCTGTGTGAAATTAAATGCTATAAGCATACTAAGATTTTCAAATAAATAGTCAGCAATTAATAAAATATTACTATATAGTAATAATAATTGTAACATATGATATTACAGTGAAAAATACACACATTAACTTGGACACTGAGATAAAGATAGAAACATTGAAAACAAGCTATACCTTCTTTATCTGCTTCAGCATCTTTAGTTTCAGTGTCTGTGCTCTGTAGTGTTTTCTCATTATTGCTGCAATGTGGTAACTCAGCTTTCACCAGATCAGTTCCTTGACTTTCACTGGAAGCTCCCATTTTCTCCTTTGGCTGATCTTCAGATAAAGATTTTTGCTTGTTACTAAACTCATCACTGTTGTCACAGGATGAAACAGCATCAAGTGATTCTACTTTACCATTATGACAGGCTGGAACAGGTGCACCTTCAGAGCTGTGTACAGATGTCTCTCCATTCACACAGTCTCCTTTCAACATAGAGTCCTTCCTTAATTCCTTTTCAGCACCCAGGGTAACACTGTCAGTTATTAACAGGGATTCATTTGAGCTCTCTTCTTCTGTGGATGCAAAATTGTTCTCCTTTCCTGATGTTCCATTGTTAAGCCTCTGCTCTGCATCTATATCCATAATATCACAAGAGGATTCATCATTTGTCATAGAGAGGTCTCCTGTTTCCTCTCCATTCTCCTCAATGCAGTCAGTGCTGATCTCTAGCTCTCCATTTTCCAGCAATTTACTGTCCTCACCATGATTTTCATCATCAGCAAACTTTGCATCATCTTCATCTTTCTTTAAATTATTGACTTTCCTCTTCTTAATAATGCCTTTGCCCCACTGCGAGCGCCGTCTCGATTTTCTCCTGATTCGAACTGAAAACAAACATGCACTTTTAGATGCACAGGTACCCATCAGTAAGGAGACTAGGATATAAGAATATGGTGCTGTGTGAGGCAATCAACACTTTCCTTCACTCTTCAAGGAAAAATAAGGTGTCTGTTGATTTCAATATGAGCGAATTAGAGGTAACAAGGACTTTCAGAAGTATAAGGAGTGGACACTCAGTCATCCACTCAATTCCTAAATTATAGAAACAAGAAATGCCTACTTAAAACAGCTAAGCAATGCTGTAGTAATTTGGGTAACTCGTTTGGGTAATGCAGACTCTAAAGACAGTTATTTTCATTTTCCCTTTTTAGCTCCTCAGTGATTTGAAATTATTATACAATAAAACAAATGAAAGTGCAATCCATGGATTCGTAGAATAATTCAGGGTGGAAGGGACATGAGGAAGCCCCTAATCCAAACTATTACACCAACCAGGGTCAGCTGCAAGGGCCATATTGTGCTCCTCAACTTGAAGCAACATAGGCACATGATCATCTTCTCATTATTTCTCCATGAAATTTTACTTTTTCTTATTTCTTAGTTGTATTTTCTGTACCTTTGAAAAATTACATCATGAACTATTTTTCAGAAAGGCCATTTTATTTTATTAACCTATCTGCAGTGAGATACAACTAAGGAGGCTTTGGAGCACATCTGTAATTTGATGAGCAAATGCAGACAGACCACCATTCAAAGCTAATGAAATTGTTAACATCCTTTTCAAGAACGCTAACTAGACACAGCTCAGAAGACCAAGGAAGACACTGGGAAAAAATGAAACTTCTACATTCAAATCCAAGCAATGATAAAGAATGTTTTATTTTTGCAAAATTGCTTAAGTTGTGGCCAACTACTATAAATGAGAATCACAGCCAAGAGGAACCAGAGACTGACAAATTTCCTTACATTTCAAAGTGAACTCTTACGTTGAGCACCTCCATAAGGTTCTTTATATGTGTAAGTTGTTTTGATTTATGGGGTATTAAGTCCTACACCTGTGTCTGCCAACCACACACTGAGTTACAAAGATCTTGCTTTGAAGATACAAGCACTATGCAGGTACAAGTGTTGAGAATTAATTCACAGCCACTCAGAGAGCCACAGCTTCACTTCAGAACTTCTCCCCATGAGTGCTGTATGTAAGCAGGTAGTTTAACAACTACATTAGGAGTAAATCTTAACCTTTTACCTTTAAAGCTATCTAAAGGTACAATCACATTGCAATACAAACAGTCTCACTTGGAATGTGTATTTTTTTGCTACAAATAATCTTTATGGAGAACTGCAAGATTTGAGGGGAGAAAAAAAAATCCCCTTTCTCCAGCTATATTTAAAATCTGATCGTGACTTCAACAGTCAGTGTCACTCTTTTATTGATGACGAACTACTACCTACTCACTTAACTTTTCAGGAGTTGAAGTATTTTTTCCCTAGATTGTGCAAGAGATTTTCATTAATCACTGAAGCAGCAAATCTGAAACTAAACAGGGAAACGTAAACTTACAGGTAAAAATAAAAATAATCCTCTATTAGGCAATGGATTGAGCATCAGTGCAACTCCAAAGATGGGTAAAAAAAACACAGAAGGAGAGTAGAAGTCTTTTAAAGGAAAACTAGTACATCCTAAATGTATAAATAAGTAAGTTGAACTTTTTAAAGATACAATGTTTTTTGGCTGTTTGGGCAGACTTTGCTGTAATTCAGATAGATACATCAAATACATTGTTAAATATATTTGACATCTTTTATATCAGTGAATTTTATTTCAAATATTTACTGGTGCATCCCTTTTGTACATACTGTGAGTTCCACCTGGGATGAGAATCCATATTTTGCCTAAACACACAAGTACATTCCTAAAATTACCTTAGGTGTGAGAGAAATCACTTCAAAGCAAAATTGAATTAATCCTTGTATTACCCATCTCATCATATTTCAAGTCTTCTCAAGTCCAGCTTACTCAGTGTCTCATGCAGTATTTTTAAACAAACATTATGCCTGTTGTTTTTTTACTGCTGTTTTTAATTAGGACAAAGAAACAACAAAAAGTGAGGCAGCAGTGTCTTTTGGGATGAGAGTGGAAATTTTGGTTCCAGATCCTTAGCAACCAAAAAATTTTTACACGGATTCTGCCTTTACACAGCCAGCCAGGCCTCTAAATGAGTGAAAAGTTGGGCAAGGAATACAACATTTAAAAACTTTCTGTCCTGCTTAATTCCCCCAGTTAAGGGAGTGGTACAAGTAGGAGAAGTGTTTAATGGACATGTGACAAATTGTAGACACTGACACCAGATTTTATCACCTATATAGGTCCCCTTTATATTTACTGGAAATAAAAAGGCACTACTGCAAGAGTATCATGGACCTGAGTAGCTGCCATATGAGGCAAGAAACTGAATCCTACAGGACAGTTGAATACAACTTAAAAAAGAAGAAGGAGTTACCACAGAGTAAAAACTGATGCCAAACTGATGGAAAGGACCAGCAGGGAAGAACAATGGGTTAACAGATTGCTGCTAAATACAAACTTAACCTGGAGTCCCATCTTCACTATCTTAATGTTTGTATTTTAGAAGATTGTAAACTATCAAGAGCAGAATGCCAAACTTTTTATTTCCTAGTCAGTAGGATTCATGAAGCACTATCAGCTTCCTGTAGGTAACAGAATGGGACAGCTATTTACGGAAGAAAAACTCTGAGTGAACTTTGTTTAAACAATGAACAGGGTACATACAATTGCAACTTAACACCTTAACACCTTTTCAATTACTCCTTTTAAAACTACTCAACAGAAAATTCCTGATTGATACCCAGTCTTTTGGCAGTATTTGTGCCAGAGGCAGTGGAAATACTATTGTTAGAAGAATCCTGCTTTATAGAACTGAGTTTCACTAACTCAAACTATTATAATAGCAATTATTCACACATGAATACATTCACTTGCCTTCTAAATTGGCCAAATATTCACTCTGTAATCTTCACATAACCTCTACAGATTTGCCAAAGGCATCTTAATTTCAGCTTCTGTCTGGTTTGCTTTTTTGTAAATCACTACTAAGCACTTCTAATAATAAATATATCTCTGACCACAAGTCACACCTAACATATTTCTCTCAGGTTCACATGAAGTTGGTATCAAAACTAAACCTCTCCTGCTCTTTTTTTTTTCTAAGCTGCACACTCTGTGCAGACAGAATTTTTTAAAGTGCTATGTAATATAATGCAATTATTCACTGAACACAAATTTACTCTACATTTTATTAATCAGTAGGTAAAGTTCCTCAATTCTTCCATTCCGATGTTAAGAGAATTTCAGAGTCTTCTGAAAGACCCATAAACAAGGCAAACAGCATTTCCCCTAGGCACGATTAAGAAGAAATTCTGTACTGTCCTTACTTCAGAAGGACTAGTCCTCTAGATGAACTTAAGTAAAATGAAAACTGTAGCAGACTTTCCGAAATTCTGAATTCGTGCCCACTGACAGGTGCTGCTTGGAGATTCTCCAGTCAAATACACTAAGTAATGAAAATATCATCTGCTGACATAAGAACCAATCCTGTCCAGAGAAGAGCACTGTTCTTAGCTATTAAAGAACAGCGATAGAAAAACTAAAAACACCCTAAACAATATGAACCACAAAATTCAACTCCTTCCTACTTTCCCAAAGCATTTCTGCCAGGCCTAGAGGTAACTATGACCTTTCTGTTTAGTACGGTCTCAGGAAAAGAGATCTCCAAAAAAAAGCGTGAATGGTATAGAAGCTTCAGAGCTGAGGTATGCACTGCTGCTGTCCCCTAAATCCAGCAGTACAGTGACAAAACTGTAGACTACCGAGAAATAAAATTAACAGTGGAAAAGAAAGCAGACATAATTAGATGATTCAAAGACTGTCACTTATTAACAAGCAAGTCTGCTTCCCTTAATGTGGAAGAACCCTAATAAGATGCAGCAAAGCAGAGATCTTTCTCTTGAAATTTCTGTAGTTTGACTACTGGAGTACCATCAGTGCAGCACAGTATTTGAGGCTAACAAGTTCACTTTATGCTGCAGAAAAGACTCTTCCATGCTTCCACACTGCTTAAAACCCATCAGAGAATGTGAATCCTGTGTCAGTAAATGATAAAACTGACATCCATCAAACAGTAAATTCTCTGTTGTTACTGTATTTCATGAAGAATTCCTGGGGATTAAAACCCAAAGAAGATTCTCACGGCAAAGCAAGATCACCATGGATCTAGATTTTTAGTCTGCAGTATCAAGAACCACTTAAAGCAATTCACGTTTTAAGTTTTTCTTCCATGATCAAAACCCTCAACACCTTTCTGATGTCTCGTGTGTAAAGTAACTCAAAGCCTTGAGAAAGCACTTATAACCAGCAACTTACACTCTCTTATTCAGCATCCAGGATATCTATGTACCTGCCACAGTAATTTAGCTGCTTCCAGTAGCTCCACATTCCTTACCAAGACGCACTAAATAGTCCACTTGAAAGTCTCTGGAGTTTCTACTCACAAAGTCCCAAACTGCAGTCAGAGATAAGCAGCAAGAAAGAACAGATCACAGTTCCACAAAGGCTTAAAAAGCAAAGTGAGGTGCCAGCTTCCCTAACAAAGCCCTCCAAAGCCAGCTACAGCATTTCCACTGCCTCGTTTGTGCTGGCACTACTGTTCCTGCAGTAAAACAGATAAGGGAACTAAATCCATCTGAAATGTTAGGGTGTTGGGGTTTTTTCTAGGTTAGTTTTCAACATCTTTGGTTGAGCTTTCCAACTCATGAATGACAGTGCTGGCACAGGGAACATGATGGGAATATGCCACCAGTGACAAGGCAAGACAGCCTCCCTCGTAGTGACCTGCAGTTTGACCAGCATAAAGTGACTGTGGAACTAGTCCCTAAAAGATGCCACTTTCTTCACCTAGATGGAGGGCACTCAAGGCACAGGGCTGACAAACACATGAAAATAACTGCATGCAACAACTTCATATATTTATGATCTTCTTCATCTTATATAAGAGCTTATGTTTTGTAAACAAATACTTGAAGAACCTGGGCATTTCTACTCAACAAGGAGGAGTCAAATTTCATGAGGAGTTGAAATGGGTACAAAACCCATCCTGGCTGCAGCATTCCCAGTATTTTCTTCCCCAGTCAACTGCTTTCCCCTACAATCCCCAGTAATGCTCTCCACTCAAGGTCTTCCCAATATTTCTCATCGAACTATCCCAGTGTCTCCTGTTCCTCCCCACCCCAGCTGAACAGGACACAGGACACACTCCCTCTGAGGTGTGCATGCCATGTCTGGCCAATACCATGTTTTACCTGCTCCACCACCATTTTCAATCTATCACCTTTTTCTGCAGCAGACACGTGAATTTGTCCAGCTACCAATTTTCACAAAACCTGCAGGAATCTAATCTTTCAGCTCGCAACTCCTGTCAAATCTGTCTGAACTCTGCTAAATGATTCAGAAGTTATTAGGGGAGCAGAGATGGACAGAGAGCATAGGTATGATTTTCTTGAAAAATCAAGATAAAAATATAATTTACATGAAACCAGTGTAATTATGTTAGTGAAACACCTGGCAAGACAGTCGCGCTGGAAAACTAAAAGAGGCAAATGAAGTCAAAAGAGAAGAGACAAACAGATTAATGTAATCTGTGGAGATAATTTTTAGACTTTCCACCTCTGTAGATCTGCTCATTTCCTCTCTGCTGATTAGCTCTGTACAGCACCAACTATTGCAGCTATACACATCCTTGGTACCTTCCGTTGGCTCTTAAAGACTACTGAATGACACTTTCCTGCTGCAAGAGAGCCATGAACAAACACAAGAAAGAATCATGGCTACTGGGTGGTTCCTCTGTCAAGGAGGCAAAATCTGAAGTTAATAAATTGGTAAAAATCCCAAGAAAACCCACAACTTCTGTAGACAGAAACACTAAGTCTTAGAACAATTTAAAGCAAACATTGGCGCAGTTCTCAAAAGTGAGGAAGGAAGGGATCTATCTGGTCTGAAAACTGTTTTTATTACATCACTTGTGCATACCACTTAGAGGGGAAAAATACCCCAAACTACTTCAGAAGATCTTCTAACCATGTTTATAAGAAAGGTGATGATAATGCTTTCAAGGAAACCTCCTTAAGAGAGGCTGAACCATCTTCCATTACTGAGTTATAAAGAAGAGAACAAGAGAATATAAAAAAGTCACTGATCAGGTAAATTGTAGAACCCACTTAGCCCTCTGTCAGAGAAAAAAGACACTTGATTAATTTAATAGGCAGGTATTTAACAGGGATGAAAGAAAATTTCTCTGTCACTAGATATCACAGAGTTCAAAAGTTTGATGGGATCCCAAAAAAAGAACAGGCAGTCAAGATTTATTAGAACTCCCACAAATTCACTAAATTGCATTTTAAATTAGAAGAATTTAAAAGCCTATGGGGTTTACAAGAACTGTTAACCACCTGGAATCATCAGCTACATTGGTATTTCCTTCAAAATCAGGCAAGAAAAAAAAATTATTCCTGAAATTTTTGCAACTTTCCTTTAAAGCATCTGGTTGAAGGCAGCATCAGATACAAGAGATCAAACCACTCCCATCCAGAATGCCAACTCCTACGCTACCCAGAACAAAATGACAAGGAGACAAAAAGAGACAGTTGTCCTAGCTCTAAGTGAAGATATCCTCACATTCCAGAAAATCTCTTTTAATGCTGTTTATCCAATGACAGTACTCGCCTCTATCTGAAGTAAGAATTAATCCAAGTCAAATCTGGAAAGCAGGAGGAGAAAACAAAACAGTAGCAAATGCAGGATAAGTAACAGAACAGCAGCCAATAGGATTTTCATGTTAGCATCTTGATGACTGTTAATTTGCCAATATCCAATTTTTTAATCCAAGCTCAGAACCAGACCAAAAGGAGAAAATAGTTCAAATGATCAAAACCATGTGGCATCTGGTCTGCCATGTCCTTTCATAAGGTGTTGTTGCAGTCACAGAAGCCTGAAGTACAACAGTCACTGACACCACTGTAACAGAGAGGTCAAAGAAGAGACACTAAACAGATGAAAAACTGGCAGAGAGAGAGAATAAAACGGTTTCTGAGAAAGACTGTAAATGAAAGACCTTTTCTTTCTAAAAATCTTTTTTTAAAAGTACTCCAGACAAAACAAAAGCCTTTCCATGATAAAGCAGAAACAAAGTGTTCCATAGGACAGCAAAGATCACCATTTCAGGGGAGGAAGAGAGCAAACCAAAAACTAACCAACTAAAAAATCCAACACAAAAAGGCAAAGAAAATATTACTTATTTAGAAACAACATTTTCTGCCATAATTTTTTAGATCCTTGCTTGGTATCCCTACAGTTCTTTCTAGAGAGACCACTAATCACTTAAATTACTGGGAAAAGTTAGCAGTGTGCTTAATTCATATTTCATAAAATGACTTTTATATAAAACTTATTTTTTTAATAGTTTGCATAACACAAAGGATTTCAATTTTCTTTATTTGCTCCAAATGCCATTTTCACAGCTATGCTATTTATCATATGGCATAAAAAACATCTTCTCTATGAAGAAGACATAAAATCTGCAGTCTATCACTACAATATATTATCATTAAATGCTGCAAAAAAAAGATAAGAATGCAAAGCCAAATCTTCCCCATAGAGTTTATTTATACGTAACACTAAAGGAAGCAAGTGCAAGACAGTAAAATAGTATGTACCATGCCCCATCTACTGGCAAAATGGAGCAGTTGGATACAGTTTTATTATACAGGATCCCAGTGATTAAAGAGATGCTAATGCTTTCTGAGCTAACATGTACCTAAACCACTTAATTTAGCAAACACACCAAACTTCACACTGCTGGTAGTTTCCTTTTCCATGCAAAGGCAAAACAAGACTATTCTCAGCAGTGCCAGTGACAAAAGGAAATGGGCACAGACTGAAATACAAGACACTTAAAATTAAGAAAAATAATTTACTGCTTGTATCCAAGCACTACAAGAGGTCGCCAGGCATGACACAGAGCCCCCATTCTTGGAGATGTTCAAAACACAATTGGACAAAGCCCTGAGCAACGAGCTCTGAGGGGAGCTACGGTAGAAGATCTCCAGAGGTTCCCTCCAACCACTGTAATTTTGTGATTCCATAATCATAAAACTATTTATATCCGACTTCTGACATATGTCCCATTCCAAGTTCCCACCAGAATACTTGCACTTTTCTCAAAATACACAGTCGATAATGGAAATATTTTAAAATGTGGCAGAACTTCCCCAAATAGATTCTCAGCAACTTCTAGTAATTCAATACTTTTAAAACTCATCTATACTGTAAGACACAATCCACACACCTGTACCTTCAACAAGGGAAATGGGAGTTGCAGATGAAATGCAACTCAGGAATGTGTATCACCACGTCTTCATACAGAAAAATTACTTATGCGCCACATTTCCAACAGCCCATCTGGTCTAATCAAATGGAAAATGTATCTAAAATACATCAGAAAAATCAAATAAAGCACAAAATAACAGGTAACTAAAAAATCAAATGAAGTTTGATACAAAATGTATAACCTCAGAAAACAAACCAACACATAAAAATCCAATTATCATTCTCTACTGTAGTAGCCCTGAGCAGGACCCTAAATTTGGCAAGGCTGCTGCACTGTCTGCAGTCCACTCTGTTTTTAGAGAAGATACTTGACAATAATTTCTTTTAGAGTTCTCAAGTTTGTCATCTGAATTAACCTTTCTGCAGCTCTTTTCTAAAATACTGTATAGCAAAGCTCCTAAAACATAATAAAAACTGATCAAGAAAATAATGTTATGATTGGTGATTTTTTCCTTAGACTCCTCTAAGGGAAAACATTAATTCAAGTTCAAACAGCAGAAAACATGCAATTATTTCCAGAATTATTGAAAAGTATGGTTTTATCCTGTTTAATTAAAGTACTTCAATAATTTTTCTTGTTACTCTGATTGTGCAATACATTATAGTCCTAAAAAAAATATTTTGTGACCATAAAAAAATTCCACTCTCCCTCTAAAATAATCCCTCTTCAGAAATTCCTTCTCTAAACTTACTTCTTCCATTTAAACAATCACAATCCACAGTTTCATTTTCTGCTATTTGAGCTCCCCACAATCTGCTCAGTTCTGCTCTCATCCTTCCCTAGCTTATCCTCCAAGTACCCTTTTAAGACCATTTCTCTTCCTAATTTCTAGTCTCTGCTGAACTGACCACATCAATCTTCAAGAGCACCCATGTACTACCTGAATCCTTTCTGTGGATTTCTGATTGCTCATCAATTCCTGGTTCTCTCCCTTGATTACTAGATGTATCACATCTCTCCTGGACTAGTTATCTTTCCCAGACTCAGCCTTAAAAGGCAGATTTTCATTTCATCATAGTCCCAAACACCACTAAGCCTCAAATTTTCTTGCCTTCCAAGCTAGATCACGAAAACACCCAACAGGATCAGTGCCTTAACAGTAACTTTGCTGTTTTCACAGAGACACTGTCAATTTCCTGCAGCTGATGGCTCGAGTTTTCAAACAACTGCTGCTGCCTCCACAGCAGAGGGGAAGCGAGAGAGGTACCGGAGCTGCTTTGGATCCCAGTCACCAGCAACGGCTGCTCTCCCCCTTCCCAAGGGATGCCCAGCTTGGAGGGCTCCAAACCCCACCGTCTGCTGCTCAGCATGCACAGCCAGCAAAGTGCTCTGCAGAGCAGCCAGAAAGAGAATCTCCATCCTGGACTTCACAGGAAATTAAAAAAAATAAATCGGGAATCCCTTCCCTCCACTCTCTGTTTTGCATGAGCTGCCAAATGAATAAAGAACAGCTTGGATCCACATCATCAATTTATTATATAACAATTTATTCTAACCATAATTCTGTACGATTGACTTTAATTCCTTTAACGGAAGAAATTACAGCTTCGGGAAATAAAATCGTACACCTCTAATTAATTAAACCATTTGACATCAACACTATCATTCATATATAAACAACGATCATCTCTGGGCAGTTATCACCATGCCTAGAAAACGATTTCTCATCAAGGAAAAGCACCATGAAGGACAGCACAAAGGCCAAAATGAAAATTTGTCTGCTTCAATCTATCAGTTTGCCATTAATCAGCAATAACTGATAATGCTACTAAAAACATATTAATAATGGCCTCCACATCTTCAGCAGGAAAGCCAGGTGGAACTATCAGTATATCCCCCATGCTGACTTTCTCTCACAGTCCTTATTTCCTTTATAATGAATATATCTGCTATGTATTTACCAGTTGTAATCAACTGACCTCTTGAAAATAATTAGCAGTGCCTCTGATTACCCAATCACACCTCACAATCCTAGCGATTTAGATCACTTAACTGGATTAATTCAGTAGGCTCCAGGAAGTGTATCTTAATATCCTCCAGTAATGGTTACTGACTATTGAAAACCATTGCCATGAAGGAAAATATAGTTAAATTTGCAATCTCTTTTCTAGCTTTCAGCATGACACTGAAGGTAGGAATTGAAGGTAGTGCACGTGAAGGAGTATTAAGCAGTATAGAGGTATTTACCTGCTAATACACAGAGAGTAAATAAACCTGAAAACTCATCAAACCACTGAAAATTGTTCTTCTTATTGGATCTGAGTTGTCTTATACTGAAAATAGTCTTTTACAATGAAAAATGCAAAATACTCACACTGCATTAGAAAAACAGTTATTCTTTATCACAAAACCACAAATCCTGCTCCTTTACTACTTCTTGGGCAGAGATTTTATGTACTCCTCAAAGGAGTATTTCTTAGTTCCATGTCTTTCATGCCTAAAATTATTCTGGAAATAATCAGTAAGCAGCAGTAGAGACAAATTCCAAATGTCTGCCATTGAAAGAACCTCTAATTTTGCACAATTATCACCCAAGGTACTTACAAGCACATTTATTTGCAGAGCTGGGCCACACAGCCATGGTGGGTTTTTGTTTGTTCCGAAATGCCTCTTCAACTCTGGCTTCTGTCTTCCGTACAGTGGAACCATGAGGATTTACCTGTTCTGCTGACACTGATAAGCCTGCATGCAAAAGACAACCATACCTATTTAAATAAACCAAGCTGCAGGAAACTACTGAATCAAAGAAGAAACTTAGAAAACCATACTGCAATAGAAATACATCCATCAATACCTAGCTGGACATTCAAAATAAAGATTTGAATCAAGAATATTTGGCTTCTGCTGACAAAACAACTTACTGGTTGCATGGTCTTAAACTGTCAGCTCTGATGGATTAGAAAAATGTGACTGTCTCTCACACTAGGGACCCCAAAGATTGACCCTTCAATTCATATATCCTCTTCAAGTAAATTCTTACTGACCATTTCAATCTTTTCCTTATTTTAAACAGTTTTAAAATAAGTGGCAATTCATAATGGCATTGTATGCCATATCAAAAGAGTATCTGAATAAGAACCCTGTATTGTCACTGTGATCTATGTTATGTAAAATGGATCCATTTCAGAGTCAATATGAGCTCTTAAATTAAGAAAATGCAATTCTGCTTTTAACAAAAAGTATGATTTGCTTCCTGTAATATAACTCCATCTCACAGCCTCTACTGCTTCATATGTTTTTTTTAATTAAATTCTAAAAATACAAACTTTCATATTGGTTAAGCACATTTTAAAGACATAAATGAATATCTGATCTTTTGTATTTGTGAACTAGAATTTCCTATCCATCCACTAAACTAGTCTTCAAAATGTTATACCATATCTCCAGTAGAAACCAGAACCAAGTGATCAAGAGCTGACAAGAAGCTCCAAAACCAATGGATGCAGAAATTAAGATTCACACAGAATCTCTCATCTCACAATTAATAATTAGGTTTCTAAGTAATTAGGTTTCTAACTACTTAGGTTTCTAAGTACTATTATAAAAATTTTAAACTGCAAATCAAACATATTTCATTACTCAAAACAAATATTACTTCTCCCTTTTTATTTGCTGCTCTCCACAAGGAGTTGCAAATTTCAGTAGTCTAGGATATATAGTTCTTAATTTACCAACTTAAAACTTGCTGTCCTTAGGCTTAACATCTTTCAACAACAGCACCACATTGCAGTAATACAGGAACAAGAAATTCTAGTTTGACTTCTACATATTGATTTTATTGCACAGTTTATGTGCAGAACTTTTGAGACTTGTTATCAGTCAGAGTACTAAGCAAAAATGGCAGATGTGTGGGAAAACAAACAAACCAATACCACAACCACACCCCCAAAATCACCAGGAAAGTTGTGGAAAAAAAGCCATGTAGAAAGTACCTTCCTTTTTACAAATACATAAGATTGCTAAAAATATGAAGAAAATGGATATGGAGCTTTTTAGCCTTTTTCATCCCTTGCTCAAACTGCTATGAAATAGGGTACGTGTCAAAGTCTAGACAAGCAGATGCACTGTGACTGTCCTCATCTGCTATCTTGCTGACGATGTTCTTCAGAGGAAAATGAGAATAACAGCAGAGCTGATCAGCGTTCCAACATCCATTCCAATGACCTGTGCCACGACTACACCCCTGAAGTGTTACCATCCAGGTGTTCTGCACCACCACAATCCTTGGCACAGCTCCTGATCCCTTGTGCTTGCCTTCCAGCGTGAGGCTTCCTCAGACCTCAAGAGCTTGATGTATTTTCCTCTGTTCATAAACAGTTAATCTAACACAGCTTCTTCCACTCATTCCAAGTCTTCTGGACTTGCTTTGGTTAGCATTCTTTGCTAACCCAGCCAGTGACCTTAGCCTTGCACATTCTACAGCTGGATCAGCTGCAGAGCTTAGTTGTCACTGAAACCACCAAGAGTAGTCCAGAAGCACAAGCATCTTCAAGTGCCACCTGCAGGTACCTGTGACACTGTAACAGTTTCCATGCCAATGTACTGAATCCACTTTGAATCCTGCCCATTCCTGTCTGGGAGTTCTTTTGTCCCACAAACTGGTGCTGCTCATCACGTACCTGTACACGAAGGCCCTCTTACCAGCATCTCACACCAATGGTACCTGCTTTTCCTGATTTAACAAGTTCACTGCATGATACCATCAGCCTTAATTATAACTTAAGGGACTGCCTTTCTTTCCACAGAGTCTGTAGGCTTTGTCCCCAGAAATACCTAATACTGGGCCACTGCCACAAAAAGGAGGGCAGCATTCCAGTTCTTGCACACTTGCAAGAAAGGACCACAAGTCATAGAGTCATTCTCTGTAACAAAGAGCTCTTACAAACATGTACTTTAACCTCGGAAGCAATAACCTTTAACAGTCATGGGGACTTGGATAATTAACTGAGCACAGCTCACAGCATGACACTGCGGCCAGAATTGTGAATATTCTTATAGTTCTAAAAGTACAGAGGAGAAATGAAGGCATTATATTAGCTCTGTTTTACAGCCACAGCGAATTACAATCGGTTCATTTATCCAAAATTCAAGACACACATTGGAAGTTTGCACAAAAATTAGACAAAAACATGCATGAATAGGAAAATAAAAAGAATTTTATCTGTTTTAACCTGAAGAAAAGAAAGCCTATAGATACTTGCATAGTTCAAAGAAATTTATTAATAAAGGGTCTTCAATCTACCAACAGAAGTATTTCAAGAATCAGCAGCTGTAAGGTAAGACCAGCCAATTCAACCTAGAAATTAAATAATGGAGCTTTATACCAAAGCAGGAAACAACTTGCCAAGGTAAAGCTGGAATTATTGAAATCCATAATCCCTAAATCAGCATGAAATTTTGTTCTAATGTTATAGTTCAGTTATTTTCAACCTTTTTCAACTTTCAAGACTTTAAAACTTTTCCATGGGGGTAGACTCTTTTAATGTAAACACAGCACTGTTCCCACACGGGGAATATGTTTGGACTTCTGATAACTTTCCCTAGTCACTTTGGAACCTGTAAACAAACTTGGAAATCTATGGACTAGAAGTTGAAAACAGCTGCATCAACTCAGTAGGGGGCTATATTTCCTAAATTTGGGCTGTTAGATTGACATCATCATGCTGCCTTCAATGTGGATGTAAGGGTTGTTTCTTAATCAAAAATCAATGTAGTATTCTCTCCAAACTACACTTGTACACACCTCACGTGCCAGGGTGAACTGAAAATCCAGTGGTTAAAAGGCCATTCTCCCTTATCATAATTCTTACCATACAGGCACTTTTAGAACACAGCTCTGGTTCCATCACACCCATATCAGAAGTTAGTACAGCAACCCTAAGATTTACCTGTTCAACAGGTTCTATAGTACTGTCTGTAATAGTAGGCAATGCATCCTTCTTCTGGAAAGAATGATGGTGTCTTATCAGACCAGCTTACACAACAGGAAAAAGTAGAAGAGTTTCAAGCTCAGTCACCCTTTAACCTGCACTGCCTGAATCTGACATGCGTTCTTTATTTCATCTTAAATTTAATTTTTTATATGGAGATCTGTAAATTCTATCCCATATATCTACAGAAGCTTTGCTTGTTGCCCTTGTCGCTGGCCAGGCTGAATTCTCTCAGAACTTTAGCTTTCCTAACCTGATCCCTGGCTGCTCAGTTTCTCTGTAGTTTTCCCAGACTACCTTTCTCTGTTTCCACTCTCTGCAGGCCTCCCTTTTCTGTTTAAGTTTGTCCACAATCAACTTGTTCATTCACACAGGCCTCCTGATGTGTTTGCCTAACTTAATCTTTGCTGAGAAACATCACTCCTGAGTTTGGAAGAGGCAATTCTTGAGTATTAACCAGCTTTCCTGGGCCCCTCTTTCCTCCAGGGCTTTATCCCACAGGACTCTACCAAGCAGATCCCTCAACAGGCTCTCCTGAAGTCCACGGTACTGAACTTTGCTGTGCACCCTTCTTGCTGCCCTCAGGATCTCAAACCCCTCCATTTCATGGTCAGTGCAGCCCAGCTGCCCATGAGCTTCACATGCCCCACCAGCCCCTCCTTGTTGGTGAGAACAAAGTCCAGCACAGCACCTCTTCTTGGTAACTCCTCTATAACTCGGAGAAGGAAGTTGTCCTCCACTCATTCTAGAAACCTCCTGAATTGCTTCTGCCTTGCTGTGTTATCCCTTCAATATATACTGGAGTGGTTGAAGACACCCACAAGGCCCAGGGCTTCTGAACATGAGGCCATTCCTATCTGTCTACAGAGGGCCTTTTATAAATGTTGTGTTGTGATAACTGAAGTTACACATACCTCTTTTTCTTCTTGCTTCCTTGATTTCTTCACACATCTTATTAAATTCTGGATCCAGTTCAGCGGCAATGATAGCATGAGCAGTGTCCTTCAAAGTACACGCTCTATGTCTAATTATTTTATCTAGAAAACAGGACAGCACACTTTTTTATCACAATTACAAAAATTCCTTAGCATTTCTATGTTGGTCTGTAATGTATATTACAACACTGACACAAACAGAAGTAACTGGGAAAAATATCAGATGTATGGAAATGTAGATGAATCAATACCATAGCACACTCAAAAATCACAACCCAGCTATTGAAGAGATATAGGAGTTTTCAGAAGTATAAATTGTTACTTTAATCCATAGTGGCATCTATAAACAAATGCAAACAGTGAATGATGGACACAGCTAAATCAACTTGCCATCAGGTGTAGCCACTTTACACAGGCAGATCTCAACAATATAATGGAGTAGAGTGCAAAGAGTCCCAAAGTAGCAGGAGACTTGTGCAGGAATTAATTTACCCACTGGGGTCTAGGAATATTCACAGTTATAGTGCCTGCAAAATCACACTGGGCATCATCTGAATCTGTAAGAGAGACCTTATGTTCCTTCCCTGTTGCTTTTATCTTTGACATGAAATTATTGCCTAATTATTATTTAAAAACTGATCAAAACTGTGCTAAAACACATTATTTTATTCCTTACATTGAATAGCTGTCATTTTAATCCATTAAAGAAAAACTGGCAAGAAACAAGCCTTGAGTGTGCTATATTTTCAGGCCTATTTGGGGAACAGGACAAATTGCCCATGCTGGAAGCCTAAATGTAACTCAGGAAAAAACAGACAGTTTTTCAGTTCCCCTACCTTTGAATCACACAAAATAATTATTCCAGTGTTGAAATTTGAAAACTAATCATAACTTAATAACTAAGCCCATATGTGGAGAAAATTGACATATACAATGTAGCTTTTCAATGAAACCTATAATACTCATTGTTTGACTTCAGTATAAACATATTTAATTTGTCAATCCATCCATACTGAATACTTTTCCATACTTTTTCCAGCTGTTGCAGGTACTTCAACAGTTCCATCAACATTAATGTCTAACCCTATTCTACAACTAGCAGACATAATATTTTAATAATCTTTAAAGACAACAATTAAGAATATCACTAAATATTTATTTTGCAATATTTGTAATTCTCGAAACAGCAAATTTTACAGCTGGAAAAACTGCTGAGTGAAAAAGACTATCCAGTATCCACCTCAAAAGAGCCCAACGCCTTTTGGGAAAAACTACTGCCCATTAAATCTACTTGAAGTTGGAAGATTTTGCCCACATATTTGTGAAACATTATGTTTTATGATCACAAAAAAACCCACACTGCATTTATTCCAGATGTAATTTTGATAAATTAAACTTCAAAGTTTTGGTCAGCTAATAAACTTTAAGAAGCCCTTGCAACGGAGGAAGGGAAGGGAGGGGAGAAAAAAAAAAAAGGAATCAAATCAGGGCTGAACCGCTACCTTCCTCTAATCCTGTGCTGGGCAAGACTTTCCCCCAGACAATGCTTCAAAGAGGCAAACACTCATGTCCAACATACAATGGTTATGTTTCCATGCCTTCAAGAACATTCCCCAGCCAAACAATGGACGGAGAGAATCTCAACCTGTCTTACTACAGAACCTGTCTGAAATTTTACAGCAAAGTACCAGGAAAAAAATCCCCAAGCAGCCAGTTTTTGATATCCAGACTGCTGATAAAATCAGCTAGTCTGGTCCTCCAATTGCTTTTCCAACTTAACAACAGGACAGAAGCAGGTACAGTTTGAGTCTTCTGCAAATTCAAGCATGAAGCAGAGGCAAAAATGTATGCCCATGTGTAAAGTATGTGAACATTTATAGGTTAATATTAATTTAATAAATTAATCTGAATGCATGGAATGCTTCCTCTGAACAGTCATAATGTGCTGTTTCAGGTGTGTTCACACAACAGCCCAAGAAATCCTGCATGCCAGAAGAGCAATATATGCTCTGTGGTTAACAGCAAAGGACAGGTTAACAGCAAGTTACCTCCTATCCAAAACTGAGGCAAGAAAGAGCCAGATCAATTTCTCCCAGCTCAGCTCTGACAGCAAGGAAAATCAAAATATCCCTAAACAGGTGCTCTTCAGATACACTCTGAATGCCAAGTGCCCATCAAAGGCTTTAATTAGTTCACATCAACTGCACATTAGAAATCCTCAAAAGCATGTTATCAACAACACAAAATAAATGGACTTTTTTAAGTTGAAAGAAAATAGTGCATCATAAACTGAAGAAATAGTTAATCTTCTACAAATATGAACTGGGTTCAAAAGGCAATGTGAAACAAGTCTGGCCAGACTATAAAGTATCTAGTCCACACACGAGATGCTTGCAAAATGCCTCAGAAAATCAAAAATTTGAGAAGAAAAATACACAAAGATCAGACTTTAATCTGGTAAAGCAATTTCACAAGATTTCATGAAAAACTTTTTAACACATTGGACTATATTTGTAGATGGACCCTGATCTCCAAGTACCACATATATTAAATAGAACTCTACATTAAAAGGGTGATTTGTGTTGATGCTTTGTTGATGACTCTTGAAGCTGCCAGCTGAAAGACTTTCTTTTGGCAGTGTGCACTGTAAGACAGCCCTAGCAAAGAGCAGACAAGATGTTCTTTCCTTAGTTTGGAGCATGAACAGCTTTTACATGCATTTCAGTCTACAAATTCCTTTTTAATTGAAAGCATCCCATCACACTTTGTCAAGACAATACTGTCTAATCTCTCCTAATCAGCTGCAACTGACTTCATTGCCTGGTGATTTATCCTGTTTTATTTCTATCCCCAAATACATAGATTTTAATTTCTGTGTATGAATTTCATGTTCTAAGCTAACATGGAAATACAGCAGACCACTGCCAGATTGTGTGAGGATTCTCTACAGAGCTCTCCAAATTACGGTGGTTTTGTTGCATATACAATGTCTATACACCGAAAAGGAGCCATCAAGTTTGAAACAGAACTATAGAAAACAGCTCTGAATGCTGCAGCTTTCCTGCTCTTCTGATGTCCCCCAGTGCACTACATGCCTTAGAATACTAAAAGCACAAACCCATAGGACTTGCTTATCCTAATTATCACAGAGCATGCACCTTATCTAAATGCCTGAATAGCAACAAAATATGGGATTAATTATCAGGCTTTCAGGTCTGGGTAGGCCAAAAATAAATAGGTTCTTACCTCCAGGATCTTTGTCTGGATTGTACTCCAATGCATTGCTGCAGATCAGGTCAATGTCTGTTAGAAAATCCTTGGCTGTTAAGTAGTTGTGTTTATCAATTTTGGTTATTACTGTTGATAGGTCCATTGGCTCTTTGATAACCTCAAGGTAATCTGAAACCTATAAACAAACAGCACACAGAAATGACACAGGACCATATGCATTCTTACTGAACACTGTCAATTACATCTTAATAGTTGGATTCATTCCACATGCTTAGCTCTAAGACATTAACTCAACATTTTGATTTCTAAGCAAATTTATGTTAAAAATGGAAGTTTTATCAGGCTAAAAACATAGGACTTCCAAAGCTCCTTTTCCTTCAGGAACTCACCAATTTATCTTTCAAAATTAATCAAACAGTATTTTTGAGGCAATACACTTTAATATAAATGTATTTTTCATTTTAGACTGATTTAGTTATCAATTTTTATGGTGCTATAACACTGTCATGGACTAAAAAGGCAAAACCCATCAGCCTAACTTGAAGCCCTAGGAAAAATTAGAGAAGCTCTATTTTGCTCACTTTGTAGGGTAAAGTTCTCATTAAACTTAACAGCCAAATTATCAGCTTTTAAATACCTTCTGTTAAATAGTTTCTTCAATGACTTGTTAAACAAAGAAAAGTCAGGTTTTATCGATTGCAGATGTTAGATTGGCTGTACAGAAGGACAATCTAAAGAAAAAGCCTTGTGTCACAGTTTACTGTGAGCTTAGATTGTAGCTGGAGATTCAGCAACCACTGCGGCACACTAAAAACTGTTTAACATAATTCATGATGCCATAATGGTCTCAGCCTTAATAGTCAAATGCATCAGCACAGCTGCTGGAACAAAGTTTACTCAAAAAAAAAATCTATGGATTTGTTATTTTCTTCAAGGAAAAAAAATATATTTGAATGTTTCAGTGTGATTTAGATTAGACTTAATTAAAAACACTGGCAGGCTCTAAAACAGTACTGCATTTTTTTCTTTTGAAATTATCCACACATGATGGTCACTACCAAAGCACTTCAGAGTTAAATACATATTTAGATCAAGCCATAAGGGCTCTATAAGAATTTTTTTAATATAGTGCCTGCAGACACATACTACAACATAAACTAACATTAATGCATTACTTCACTGGGCAGCAATGTGTCACCTAATTCTTTAAATACAGACATTGAAATTTATATTGGCAAATTAAAACAGCAAAAATTCTCTTTTTGTCTCCCTTCATGGAAACATGATAATATCTGGTTCAGGGATTGGAAAGCTAAGCCACAGGCTTCCTTTTCTTGTTAGCACAGCCTTAGAAAATCTTCACTGGAAGCTGTAAATATTGCTGCTGATTTAGTCAGGAAAATCCTTGACTTATCACACAGCAGCATTCTCTGCAATGCAAGTAGGAGTGGAACAAAGCTAACACATTTTCTAAGAAACTCAAGCAGACAAGCTGTTGTAGAAAAGGAAAGGCCAGTCCTGTGCTTAAATGCCGCAGGTGGGACGAAAAGGATTACATTTGATTTCTGGTGCTGTGATATATTAGCAGAGTTCTGGCAAGTCTTCAAGTAACAAATTCATGTTTCTATTCTCTCCATCTACAAAACATGGACAGTTACTTGTTCTTTCTCTATGTCCCCTTATTCATCTAAGTTTAGACCAAAAATTCTTGGCAGAAAGGAACTACCTTCACTATAAGTATGAAGAGTTTCTACAGTAATGGACTTCCCAGTTTCAAAAGAAAAACCAAACCAAGTTACAGCTCAGACCATGCTCACACTGTACATTGCCACATTAAACAGCTCACCAGGCTTTCAAAAAACAGTCAGCTATGAAACACTATGGAAAGCTCAAATTAAGAGAGGACTGCTTCAGCCCATAAAAGATGCCTGTTCTATCCTGCAAGGAATTTACATTCCAAATTTGCTTTTTACAATGTTGGTCTTCTGATGTCCCATATTCATCTTTTAATGTCTTCCAAAAGAGGTGCTTCCCTCTTCAGAGGCAACTAGGGATTTTTTTTTTCAGTCAGCAAGCCTGCAAAGCTTGCAGTGGGCCAGCATCTGATCTCAAAGCCAGACCAAACACAATCCTATTCATACAGCAGCACCTGAAAATAGATTTGCAGATCGAACTGTCTCATCAGTAAGGTGTGTACAGTCCATAATCGACCAGTTAATGACTTATAATGTGCTACGATCTGTGATTAACAGCATCCACAAGCATTACTGCTGAAATTACGCAGCAATACTATTAATGCAGAATGCATTACAGAACGCAGATCACTTTCCCAATATTATCATGTTTATGATTACAATGCTGTAAAAGCTTTTATTAAAGAATTATATTTATGGTTTCAAGTATTTCAGAAGCACTGGCAGGGATAGGAGCGTTGCCATTTTAAAATGCTCATTTCATTTATAAAATGAACAGGAATGTACAAGGTTTTTCCAAGGGTCACTGGCAACAGAACACATTCCAAATCTTCACATCACGGACAATGAGGCTGTGACTGTATCACCAGCTAAAAATCAGTGTCTTAGATAGGACAGATCATGGATCAAATATCTGTTTTTTCTAATTAATGTAACCACTTTCTTTTTTAAAATTTGCATTCTTTTTCTAATATTTTCAACTTCATTGTTTGCACATTACTGAAACAAGACCTCTTCAATATCCACCGGTTTGCTGAAGATGTTAAAGCGTTTGTCTGTGGCCAGCCTCTTGGTGACATCCCTGAGGAACAGGCGCAGCTCCCGCAGCGTGTTCTCCTCCTGGTCCTCCATCCGCTGCTTCTCCGCTTCCGACAGCTCCCGCGCAGGACACGGCAGTGCAAGAGGAAGAACTTCCAGGGCACGAAGAGCTAGGGAAAAAACAAGAAGTCAGACAATGGAAACATTAACAGTACAGTGGCTCTTGGGACTATGCCACTCCAAATTTCGTTCTATGTATTTAATATGCATCGTGGATCTAACTATCGACCCCACAGCTCTCCATCTTGAACAACTGTTAAGTGTAACTATGAAATTTATTCTGGGCACTGATTAATTCTGTCACATGGTAATGAAACTAACTGTTAACTAGCCACACCTTTTTAAAAAGGAAAGTAACACAAAATAAAACATTAGGATCATTATTATTGATTTTACTGTAACTTAGTTTACCAGCCTGTTTCCTTCTTGGTGGGGGCATTGCTGCCTCATCAAGAATTAAGCCTTTGAAAAATCGCAATCTGTCTTCTTCACTTGGTCTTTGAATATAAAAAACCTCTTCATACTGGATTCTGAAAATACATTTCACCTGAAAAAAAAAAAAGCTCTAAGAGAATTGAGCCCCCACTGAAAAAGACATGAACAATGACCATACTGTAATACTAGTCACAAACTTTTTAAAATCAGCCACAGGACAGGAGACAGTGAACTCTATATAAAGCTGTGTTCACAACAAAAGGAAAATAAATACTTGTAATTCTCACTGAATTTCTATAATAATGAAACTTGCACTATTCCATGATCCTAACAAAGGCCACCTCTGCAGCAGAAGGAGAGTGAAAAGGCAGGAGAAAAAAAAATCACAGTAAACGTTAAGGAGAAAAACCAGGAACCCTCCCCCCTATCTGGAGCCTCAGAAAATGTAAAGCTCAAGGTCAGGCCTTTAGACTAAATCTGCATTTAATTATAATGGAGCCATTTGTCAAAAAGAACAATTGACAAAATGAACAATTTTGTCTTCTTAGCAGAGCAGCATGGAGCTTATGAAAATCAGTAATATGGACATACATCTCCCATTAAGGAAAATTACTAACATTCAATTATTATTACATTTTCTGTTTGAGATATTTTAAATTAAGTTAGAAAACCACTACAAAACAGAATTATTTTACATGATGAAAACATTCAGAAGAGCACAGAACTCCCTAACAATGCCTCCTTCCACGATAAACTTACCTCTTCAGGCAATTCACTAAACATGGACTCAGAGGTAGACAGTAGAAATATAGGTGAGAAAGATGGTATATCTTGCAGCAAAGTTAGGAAAGTAGCTCTCACAGTTTCACTGACAGCATCCCACCAATCACCAATATGAGGCATGTAAACTATACTTGGTACTGTTCTTCGAGCTTCACGAAAGATCTAATTAAAGGAAACAGTGGTATTTCAACTAAGGAACTAATTGTTACCATCAGTTGTGAGTAACAAAGTTTTTTGCATTAGAGAATGAGTCATTTTTGTGATTTTTTAGAGACAAATGTTCCAGCAGAATAGAATTATCTAAAGACTTTCTAAACGAGTGTCTGTGATTTTTATCTACAGTATTCAATTATTTTGTGTCCATATGCCAGGGAGACTACAAAGCAACTACTATGTTTTAAAAATATGTACGTTTTAAAAACTTGCTATGACTGAACAATCAAGATGAAAATTAAACTGTTTTGCAATTCATGCAATATTCACCACAAGCTATCTGGAAATATAAAACACTTAAAACTAAGCAAATGAACCTAGAACCACAGCACACCAATCCATACATAAGTGAATAAAATGAACATCAGGCACTGAATACCCAGATTAAACTTACTTAGGACTAGGTATGTGATGAGGGGGTAGGTTGAAAATGTAATTACATTCACTAGTCACTAGAGAGATCTCCATCACCCTCTACAGACCTCTTTATTTTAAACATGAAAATAGAAGGAGCCTATGAAAACCTGGACTTTAGGTTACATTCCAGCTGGCTACCTTTATATTGATGAAACCAGAATAACATAATTGACTCATTACAAGGGAATGTGAAATATCACCTGTGCACATGACTCTTCAGGTGTTTTGGCACTGACTGAATAAAGAGCTGGCAGATCAAGCCTGTGTACGGAGAATTTTTCCAGGGTGTGCAATAGTGCTGGAGCAAGGTGCGAAGTCTGGCCCGAACCTCTTTCCCCAGAGAGCAGTAATCTCGGTCTATAAGAGGTTGGCTGGTGATAAGCTGACCTGTAACAGAACAGTTATAACAGTCAATTAACATACCAATGTTATCAATGGATGGATATAGGAGATATTTTAGAATCCATAAGACTTTCAGTAATGGGCGATAGCTTCCTAGAACAGCCTAAAAAGAGAAAATAGCTCAACTATCCCTCAATAATACTTCAGGTGCCAATATCTCAAGATTTGTCTTATCTTTGGTTTCACAATCATTTAATTCAAACTCATCTTTGTGAAGCTATTCATATATTAAATTCATGACAATTTTCATTATAACCAGTTTATTTAAAACTAATTCCTTGATCGTATAAAAAGACTTAGTGGACATCCTGTAAACACAGCAATTTAATCACGTCTAGTTCAGCCCTAACAACCAACACATCTCTTCAGCAGCCTCAGGTATCCCAGGTCAATCCTTTCACCCCTTAAGCACTGCACAAGATTTTCAAGAACCAAAGAACATTTCAATAGTTTACTGATTTAAGAAAAAGGACCTGAAGTAGGGTTGAATAACATCATTACGCATCGTGTATTTTAGCCTATTTTTTACAGTTCTAATCAGTAGACCTCTGGACAGAAGGAAAAACTGCAAAGGTTAACTTATTTTTTGGTTTTCTGTTGTTGAAAAGAAACTCTAAGCAGTCCACAGAAGAGGTTTTGAGATTTTGTGATTGTTTCTTTCTCTTGAGTGTTTCTGCCCAATTTTATAGACAAATGATATACAAATTAAAATGCATTAAGTTTTTACATTAAAAGTCTTTTCCATTTATAGAAAACCGGTAATAAAATAATGAAGTTTTAAATTAATTTGCATTTTATCTCATTAGGGCATTTCTATCTGCCTGTAAGTGAACTCGGGCAGTGGAACAAGACTTGCTGGTATTACTTCATGTTAAATATTTTGGGACAGCAATGAACACTGCTGACCTTTGGCTTTCAGTTCTGGTGGTGGTGGTTATACACACAGGTAACAATCAAAAATGCTCAGAAAACAGACTAAGAGAGGCTTACATACTTTGCAAAAATAAACACAGTCTTGAGATTCCTTTATTTAGACACACATCTATACAAATATATACTGTTGTTTTGGCTTCCCCCTTCCCAACCCTGTTGTTTAAGGAACATAAGCTTAAACTTGACATTATACTACTTAGCTATGTGCCTCCAACTGTTTAAACTTTAATCCTTATTTTTAAGCTTAGATATCTATAAATTCTATTCTAGCACTATTATTTAGCACAAAAATTTTAGCAGTTTTCCACAAGATGGCTCTACTAAACAGTACCACTAATGAACAGTTTTTCTAACTTCATTTTCTTTATTCAGCAAACTCCCTGCAGAAACTACCACATAAAGTAGTCTAAAACTATTCTTAACACAAAACCAAGAAATGTTAATTATTGTTAATTACTGTAGCCAGGACAATCTATACAGGAAACACTTATCCAAATTTCACACATATTTTCTAAATACCTGTTTTCCTGAAACTTTCTATGAAAAGCCATGAAAAAGCACATTAGAAATGCTGAATACAATCATTATACACGATGCTTCCAAACAGCTGTATATACCAAAACTCAGCCCTACCCTGGTCCAAGAAAGAGCACACAACCCCTCCAAAATATTCCCCCATACATGTCTTCTCAGTTCTTAATCTTTCAAATCAAAGTAGTTTGTCAAAATTGCAAATTGCTGTTAGCATCTTTACTTCTAATCTACATTTGCCTATTGGAAAACATTTCTTATTCCTGTGTGTAGGAGGTGGCCTTTCCCAAGAGCACCCCCACATCTAAAACTCTTGCCTGTGCACTTAAATGTTTCCATTACAAAACACCACTGCAACCCCAAAGCAAAAGAACAACTTTTTTAGCTCTCCTAAATGTAAGAATCTCCTGGTTTTATCTATCTAATTATATGCATTTAGAGAAACACTCACATTGTAAAATGAAGGTAGGGTTTATGTATAGCAGCTGATGACTGTTTCTTTGGTGATCCTGAGTGACAGCTCGTCTCAAAAATTGATGAAGCATTCTCATCTTCACTATCATCTAATATTAGACTTGGTACATCTGTTCCAAGAGATGTATTAATTAGAACTTTATCACTTCTAAGTACATGTACAACAAACAAGACATTACCATTTTCTTTGTGTCAATTGTAATAAATCTTCAAATGTAGAAGAAATTAGTTAAAACTGTCCAAGTATCAGTCTTCAGAATAATAAGTACTTATTACTTCAAAAACCAAAACAGATTAAATACTGTAGAAGTCTGATCATAATTATAATTTATTTTTTTAAACAAGCAAGCAAAACAACTTCTCAAACACAAAAAAAGTTTAACTTGTTACGAAATGCTTCCTTCGGGTTTATTTCACAGCTAGAGGTTTTTTCAAGGATGAAGCTATAAAATTTGTAATTCCTCTGACTACACAGAATTTTGTAATTATTTACTTGTTCCAAGTGTCCAAATTCTCACAGGTACACTTCTTCCAAAATTATTCTCAGCATGACTACCTAGACAATGTACGTTTATGAAGAATTGTTTTCTACCCTCTGATAATCTGCTGAAGAATACCAAATTACTTTTTATCGAAATCAATTCAATGCATTCCATATTCATATACTATACCTTTACCTATTTTAATTCCTTTGCTAATATAGTAGCACAATGAACTGAAGTACTTTCTATACAGACCTTGAAAAACAAAAAGCTCAAAGACTGATTATATTCACAAGACACACTGCAGAGACAAACAACTGCAAAAATACTAATGTGGCACTAAAACAGAACAACCAGGTAACAGCTAAAAATCAGGTAAATTAGCTTCCAGAGCTGCAACGGGATTAAGAGTTACCTGGTGTGATTTGAATGAGAAAGAACTGCTGCATGACCTTTATTTGCCCCAGGAAAGGGGAAAGGAGTTGAGTTGCTTTTGCCCTATGCAAGGCCACTCCTTATTTCCATAGGGAAGGATGTCTTCAATGATGGGATGCAAATGGCCACAGCCACTCAGCTGTACAGCAGGAGCATGGCAGAGGCCAGCTCTGCTGAACAAGAAAATGCCCTGCAATGGATGGGCAGCATTCCTGAGAGCAGCCAGAGCACACTGCTGCTCAGGACAACCAGCAGACACCCCAACAGCAGCTCAAGCTGGCCAGTCACTTAAGAAAAGGGACTGCTGTGGAATGAAAGTGTGAAATACAGAGAGATTCAAGTGTTATTCTCAAATGCACAAGCCAATGCATGACTTGTTGGATTTACATGAGGCAAGGGCACAGGTCCTGCCACATGGATCAGATGGTCACCATGGGACAAAGGAATCTCCTTCAAAGCGGTGTTAACTGTTGGATGGAGGTGCCATCTAAGCCACAGGAAAAATTGTCCCAGGGTTCAAGGAAAAATTGTTAGGAGACAACAAAGGTTCCTTTAGCTGGCTGTGTGATGTAAGAAACCAGATTCAGAGTAAACTGGATAGGAATGATATTCTGCAGCCATGGGATGAGCATGGGTCCCATCCCTTGTCAAGTTATGACGCAGTCACACACCTGACAATCATTCCTCAGGGAGCAAAGATGAAAAAGGCTTGCAGACTCCAAGCTGTGGCCAAAAGCTGATCCACAGCAAGAAATCATGGCACAGAAACTGCTGGATATCTACCTAAAGCTAAGGATGGAAACCCCCAAATCAGCTGGGCATAGGCCTTCTGTCTCTGGGCTCACTAAAACAAACAGTGCCTAGAACAGACAGAACTTCCAGTATACCAAATATAGGCACAGGTAAGTCCTATGCTCTTGCACTGGACACAGTTTTCTCTCCCTAAAATATACAATTATCTTAGAAAGTAGCCCATCTTTTAATCTGAAGCATCAAGTCTCTGTGACATTCTCTGCAAGAGCATCTGACTCACTGAATTACAAGAAAGAGGAATTTTTAGTGAAATGCAGAAAACCTGATGTGCAGATTGTAATCACACCTGTAAGTATGTTCTATATACTTGACTTTGAATTCAAGAAAATTTGAAACCCTATTGTATAATCTACATGTCTGTATAATCATTGTATGTAAAAGTGGATTTTTCTGGTTTTAACAAAGATTAAACTTATTATTCAATATTTTCTTGGACTTAAGGGGGTGGGTAAGAAAAAAACTAAAGGAAATGCTAAAAGAAAGTTCAGTTCATGCATCTTTAAAATCAATTATCTATAAACATTTAAAAGTACCCATAGCAGCAAATTATCCAGTAAAACTACTGTTTAAATCAACCTAAGCTTCGAAACTCAATTTGTGAGCAGTAATGAGCAATAATAAATAGGAATGTAAAAAATATAACCAAAGAAAATATTCTGAACTTAAACCAATTCTTCAACAAGAATGACAATCTCTAAGTTGGGTGCTACCAACAGGTTAGCAGTATACAGAGACTTAAGCATCTTAAATAACTTTGGTTACAGTCAAGGGAGCCCAACAGGATCTAACTGCAGCTGCAAGCCAGCTCATTTCCCCCTACCCACCACCACATGCTCCCAGAGCACATCTCTGGCCAATTCCAACACTTGTTAAAACCTCCAGCTACCCCACAGTCAGCAGAAAACACATAAATACATAATTTTTGGATGAGTTTCCTGGCTAAAATGGTTTAACAAAGGACCTGATGTACTCAAGTAAGTAGAAAGGATGGAGCAAAAATGTACAGCTGGGCTGGAGAACTGCAGCAGCCAGCACAAGGATCAGCTTAAGCTGCCTGGACTGCAGGCTGGAAGTGTGCTCTGAAACAAGAATGGGAGGAAAGTTATGGCTGTCACAGATGTGCTTTATGACTGGGCTGTTTTCAAGTTAATCACACACAACTCCAAGTACTGCTTACGGAGTTAGAGGGTGAGAACGATCCCAGATAAGAACAGTACACTATGTCAAAATAAATAGATCTCAAACCCAAGGTATCTTGTTCAACATTTAACTTACAACAAATGATCAGGGTAACTATTAAACTATGTCTCAGAGAAGAGCTGAGTAAAAAAACTCCAGAACCCACCGACGCATCGCCAGTCAAAACAGTAAGTCACAGTCCTTCTTATTCCCTGCTTCCTTGGTACACCCACACTGCTCCCATTGCAGCAGGTTTCTGGCATTCACTGACCCCTTAGTGAGTTGATTTTACTCACTCATTTAGCAAAAAAAAGATAACTTGATGAAACAGCAAATAGTTCTCCATTTGCTTAGCTGACAGAATCAGCTTGGAGAATCAGGAGTGTATCAGGCCAGTTCAGGGAGAGGGAAGACTCAAGACGTTCTTCTAAATCAGCACATGACCATTACATAGGCTCAGGTACCTCAGCTAAACACTTGGTGAACTGTGACCCCACAAAGCTTCTGCACTACCAGCAAGCAAGGGACTGGGTAGAGCTAACCATTGTTCAGACAGAAGCACCAATTTCAGGTCCTGTTACACTCAACAATATTATCTCACTATTTTTTTTTGTTCAGACTTTTAATTATGCCCATGTAAATTACCTGTGAGTTCTTTTTTTGGATGGCATTCACACCTATGGGACCTTGCCCTGTATAAGTAAGGTCACTAGATTCTACAACAACCTGGAATCAGCAAAAATAATTATGCAACATCCAAGTAAATACTATTTACATCCTAACAACACTGAAGGAAATACACACCAGATTTAAGGCTAGGTGGAGAAGCTGAAATACTTGCAAATTGAAACAGCATTTACAAAAAAACCCAAACCACGTACCTTCACTTTTGTCACCCTGGCTGAATTCAGCATGAGGAAACACTTTGTGTAAGACCTCGAGGAGCTTAGTGAAGGTCCGTTCCAAGAGCGGCCGGATGACGGGGGACAGCGCGTGCCCCGAGGATGTCACGGCTCGCTGGGAGGCAGGCACGATGTTCTGCATGGCGTGGTAGAAATCCTGGGCACTGAGAACTACTGAGGAAACGTCCAGCTGGAGCTTCTGACTGCTCATGTAGATCTGGGGATAGCGGCGTCTCAGGGCAATCAAGGCAGCCTCAGTGCAAAGTGCTTTTATGTCAGCTCCGCAGTACCCTAGTGCACACAGAAACACAAACATCCTCCATGAAACAGCACTGCTGGGCCACACCTGTCTCAAACATGCATCCAGCTAAAAACAAATCATGAATACTTAATTGTCAATGTCCACAAAGTATCTACCAAAAGGTATCAGGTGACATTGTTGTATACCAAGAAATCAGACATGTTTATAAGATATACTAAGCTACATTTTCACTATATCATTTGATACATAGTGTATTTTCATCCCTGGGTTATGGGTCTGTTATTGCTCTTTCTTTTGCCTTAGTATTGTCTAAAGTATGTGTGCAATTTTAGCAGGCTAGTCCCTCTCCTCCTTTTCTCCTTTAATACCTTCATATGAATATATTCTTTATTAGCAAAGTAATTCTATTACACTGAACATCACCAACTTTAAACTTCGACAGTCTGAGAAAATGTGGAGTATAAAGAAAAATGTTTCATGAGTAGAATATGGAAGAGATTAAATCTCTTGTTAAAAAAAGCGTACTCTGAATTCTTGGAAAAATGTTAGCTTCTACTATCAGGAAAAACGTTTCAGACTTTTAAGAGTTTCATAACTTTACTAGTATCACCAAAGGTAGAAATTAAAATGCATTAAAATTTTAAATTAGCCTACCTTCAAAAGTATCTACAGGTGGCTACTTATAATTGCTTAATCATCATTAGTGAAAAACATAGATCTAATAATTACGAAATACAGACAGACTTAATACCGCTGAGTCTTTTGCAGGACTAATGGTTTGGGAGTTTTCCTCAGAGCTAGAAATTAGATTTCAAGTTTTTCCATCTCTCTCAGCAAGAGGCATTAATACACCTCTGTGTTTTGAAGCACCATAGCTCCATCTTTCAAAAATTGTAAAACAATATTCCAGTGAGAAAAATCATTTAGAGAATTAGAGTCACTATAGGAAAACGTGTTGCACTGAGGTACTGCCATATGAAAGTTCACAGGTTTGTGATGAAGTGTTTATAGAAGGTAATTAACCAATTCTTTAGTTAAAACTATTCTCACTGAACTGGTTTTTCACCAGACCTCCTCCACCTCACCAAGTCTTACATTACTTGCATTTTTTCTACTCTATTTTTGTATTAAGACCAAGGAGGGCAGGTTTAGATTGGATATTAGGAAGAAATTCTTTACTGTAAGGCATTTGAACTGGTTGTCCAGAGAGGCTGTGGGTACACCATCCTTGGAAGTGTCCAAGGCCAGGTTGGATAGGGGTCTGAGTGACCTGGGATAGTGGGAGGTGTCCCTGCCCATAGCAGAGGGGTGCAATGAGATGAGCTTTAAGGTCCCTTCCAAGCCAAAACATTCTATGATTCTATGATTGGTCTTTTCGCAGCACCAAGTCCCAAAATTGAGGCCTGCCTTGCTTCTCTCTCTTTAGTCTCTGATGTTCTTTCAGTGCTCCTAACACATGTATTTTTACAAGATCCATACAGCAATAAGAAGCAAAGCTGATTCCATATACAGTGTTTAAAAATAAAAAAGGAAGCAATTAATATGGACGACAGACACATTTCCATCTTCATCTGTCAGACATATAAATCTGGGGGATAATAATAAAAGATACCCACTTTTCAGCTATACAAATAACTTAAACTGGATGAGACTTCAAACTGCACCTTTCCTACATATAATTGAAAATAATAAAAAAACAAAAGAGGCAAAAGAAAAATAAACCCAGATGGAAGATCAGCATTGGATGATTGCTGCAATTTTTAAACCACGCTTTGCAATTTTATGAAAAGGTCAGTAGCTACAATTGTGTAAATTTGGTGAGTCCACACCATGACAGTTATCTAAAACATATGCAGCAATTCACATTCCCAAGTTACCCTGAAATAAATACACATTGTATTTGAAATATGTTCAGATATATCCAATATATTAATTAATAGACAACTGTTTTCAGCACTAAAGTTATGTTGTTTGGAGTTTTTTTAACTTTCATTTAACGTGAAATCAAAACTATGCAAGCATACCCCAACCATGTGAAACTACTAGACAGTAGCTACAGTGCATCAGAGAAATCAAACCAGGGCTCCAAATTTTGCATTGTTCTGTAGGTATCAGGTATCATGTTTCCATTTAAATTGGTCCACTTCTCATCCAAAAACCACACTAGATTAAACAAAAAATGAGTAAGCGGAGCACTAAAGCAAAGCTTAAATCAAAGATGTGCTGAAGATATGCAGCACTCTGAATGCCTGTCACCTTAGAAGTTAGTTTAGTCTTTGTGACAAAAGATTCAGCAGCTCAAGAGCTATATCCTTTCCAACTTTTCTATTAACAAATGCTGTAATATCACTTTCTAACAGTCATTTTAATCACTGCTTGTACATCTCCAAAGAATTGCAAAATTAGGAAATAATAGCCTGTAGCCTATTTTTAAAATTAAATTCTCAGGTGATCAGATACACAATTAGTCTCCACTTCTACTTCTCATTTCTCAGGAGCAATTACATTTGAAGACTAATAATTGGTGTCTCTTTTTGAGGGACTCTCTTGTGCATACTGTACATCCATTTCAGTGACAAGAAAACTGCAAAAATCCTGTACCTTGTAAAACATTAAAGAGCTTTTTATTGCTAAGAAGCAAATGCACACTGATTAAGCAGAACAAACACATGACTGAAGTATTGTCAAAACAAAATAAAATATATCATGCCAACAGTAAATAACCTGATGTAGTTTTTACACACATTCACACTTGTAATATAAACTCAGGGTTCAGTGCATTTGCTTCCATTTTTGAAGCATCTCAGGAAAGATGTTCAATTTGCCACGCAAAATGTACAGGCACACCTTAACTTAGAACAAAATGAGGTTTCCTGTCAAGTAGCCCATTTTCTTCTACCCAGAACCACCAAACTCTGCTGAACATTTCTGAAGTACAACTTTCAAAAAGCAGGACAGCAAACAAGTGGATCCCTATGTAGGTTCCCAAAGAACGCACTCTGATCATCAAAATTTTCCAGCCATCCTCTTCCACCTCTACTGTGCAGAAATTGTGCCCTCTTTAAAATTTCTTCTGCCTAAATCCCACCCTAAAAACCCACAACAAAGTGCTACTGCATGAGGTGAAGCATTTAGGTGAACAATTCTGACCACTTCTTCTACTTTTATGTTGTGCAGCTCCCTACAAAATTCCCAAAATGACTGCAGGGAAAGAGAATTAGCAAACAACTCAGCATGATGACAGAGATGAAAAATAACTACTAGGCTTATTTTAAAGAATTGTGAAAAACAGGAATGCTAATGTCAAAATCTCCCCCTCCATCACTACATGAGGATGGGAAAGAAAAATCTAACATGGTATCATTTTGCCACAAAACGCTCCTGCAATAATAAGCACAGAGTATTTTTAACAAGCATCTTCAGCATAATAGTTTGTTCCTATATAATTCTATTTAATAACATTATTTAAATAAAACCTTAGTACATTGTAGAAAGATTCATCTGCAAGATGCCAGATGGAGGAACTCACACTTTTTCAGTTGTTTTTGTTTCCTGCAAGACTGAGTTCATGTAGTTCTCTCTACCTACAGAAAGTTCCCATTCCAAACAAGGGAATAAGCACAAGAGATAAGAAAGGATTTATAAAGTTAAGGGTATCTGGGATCCATCTCCAGTAAGGAGAAAAAACATAGCAATTATGTGTGTTTACTGAAAGTGCTAACAAGACATGAGTGTGTGGTCTTCTGAGCTCTCACCCCACAGCTGCTTCACTTCGTCTCACACACACTGCAGTCATGAGGCCATTCAGGGAAGTGGAGTCTAATTCTCACATAGACAGAAATCCACTAAAAGGTTGCAATCCCTAACACCTGGAACAAAAATCAGCCCTCAGGAAATAACCTATTTTTTGCAAGTCCTGGGGCTTTTCCCTTCCAATTTCCTTCTAATTACACCCCTGGATCATAAGAAGTTCTGGGTCACACATACACCTGCTTCGCCAAAGTCATTTGCTTTGGGAATATTTCAGCAGTTTTCTTCATTAGGATCCAAAAGCTTGGAGTTAAGTGTTGCCAAGTCTGCTGAACTGGAGAGAGGTATGAACCACGCTGTGCCAAAAGCCTGCCAAGTCTATGCAGCTTTTACTTGGGGAAGAGGGTCTGTTGCTTTTTAGGGGGGAAGGTTGTTTGTTTGTTTTTAAGGAAAACCTGTTCACAAGAGGAAATAGCAGACTGGTATAAACTGTATCACAGACATATATGTGTGCCAATAGTCCCACTAGTAATGGCTGCAAAGAATCTGGCAAAGTCTGTTAAAATCATTATTGCTGCAGATTTCACTTACAGAAACAATGAGGCACTCTAAAGGTGAAGAAGATAAACCAGTCTTAGTTCAGCTGTTTTGAAAAGTCTTTGTAATACTCCAAAGATTTTTGTCTTGGATGTATGTAAACACTTAAATTCCAAGATACAGACTGGAGACAATCAAGTGTACAGTAGTTGGAGAGCAAGAAAGCGAAGGGAAACAGAAAAGGGTGTTTCTTTTTGTTAGCTGACTTCCACAGAACTGACAGGCTTTATGGAGCACAAAAGAATGTCTTCCAGTCAAATGTACAAATGGCTTTCCCTATTGTCTGAAATTTTAAAATATTGTGTTCTCAATGAAAAAATATGGTGAATTTTTAAAGAAACATCTGTGATTTTTTTCCCACCTATTCCCCTCTCTCCCACTAAGCAGCACCACATCTTTGCAAAATTCAAGCAGAATTTACATGAAACGGGTTTGTCATGTGCTCTCCTATACCCAATAAAGCTTAAACTGGAGTTTGCTGGATAGTTATGTTTTCTCCTCACCAGAAGATGTTGAGGTCTTTGTGCATCAAAAGCGGAGGGATGCTGCTTCGATGAGAGGTGTCCCTGTGGATGAAGAGGATAATTCGGATGTACTGTAGCTGACTGAATGGACTGATGTTCAATTTAAAGTTCTTAGATTCCCTGATGATGGATTCCAAAGCACAGGTATTTGAGACTGTTCTTTTTCTGAGAACTTCAGTGCTCGTCCAAGCAGATGACTGACAGAGGATGTCTCTTTGCATGAATGTCTCTTTGCATGACAAATAGTTGAGAAGATATTGTGGTGTGTGCTTTAGGGTCATTTCCTCTGCCAAATACACTATAGACATAACTGGGTTTATTTCTGGTTAGATTTAAACAGCAGGCTTATCTTGAACAACCAACCTCCATTCAGTACAGCAGTCTTTGCGAGCTCCAAAGGTGTATTTAATGTATTCATGTTGTGGTGCTTTTTTTCTCCCCTACCTATGTCTAAACTTTGAGGTTCTGTGCTAGCAATCTGGAAAAAAAATTGATCTTTAGTAAGGCTGGTTAGTCTGTTGGATTTATGTCAGAGGAGAGCATGCCAGTCAGTAAAAAACAAACAAAAAACAGAAACCCCACTCAAGTACTACGTTTTTTTCCTCAGAAAGCAGACAGAAAAACCCTCAAGTCTGCCTATCTCTCTTGTAATTTACCAATTTAATGGGAAGTCTACCTAAATATTCCAACTTCACTTTGCTTCTTTTTAAGGGTATGCATCCTATATAACGACAGTGATGTTACAGAAAGGAAACGTGGTTGTATTTTCAAATGACTACTAGCTACTCATTTTGTGATTTACTAAGACAAAAACATATTTTGTTACTACAAAGTGTGTTGTTCAAAGCACAGAAGATTAGAAAGGTAGAGATAAGAGAATTTTGATACATTTAATATACCCTCAAAGTTTTACACAGAAGAGAAAGCCTCTACAGTAAAAATACTAACAATGTAACACTCACCAACACATTTTTCAGCCAGTTCTCCTAAGAAAGGATCTGACAGTTTGGGGTTCCAGTCCCTGGTATGAATTTGCAAAATGTGCTTTCGTGCCTGATTTAAAAAAAAATTAATAAAAGAAAATTAGATAAAAAACTAGCAAGCCAAATCCATGTAATAGAAAAAATATTATTTACTCATGTGCATCTATACTTTACCTGCTTTAGACATGTAACTGAGACACAGAATAGGACTTAGCACTTGAAAGTCTCTCAAGAACAAAACTTTTCCCTTCTAATCTCATATATAAGCAGTACTTTTTTCACCAGTCACACATTTTAATTTCTATTTAATCAACATTATTATACATGAACTGATCAAAACTCATGTTCTATTAGGAATTATCATAGTTTTATAATTTTATTTTTAATTACTGCTCCTATGATTAACAGGTTCTACTGTCAAAGGCCTCACCAATTAATGTACTGCTGAGTAGCACAGCATATACACATGAATCCCAAAACAATTCTAGCTAGTTCTATAGAATGCAAATACATATATCCATATACAAAGTAAATTTAATTTTAAGTATAAATTCATGAAGTATTACAGCTGAGTTTATGTAAGTTTAGACTAAGGAACTGAAATGTTTCTGTTGTCAGCATTGTAATGTCTGGCTGCGCATCTACATTTTTTACATGTTTAGAAGTCTACAAGATTTCAAGTTATTTTCTCTTACCATAAGTCTCACGCCCCAAAAAGTTAGGGTTCATTATACAAATCCATAGTTTTGAGATAAGTAATTCAGTTTATTGTGAGTAATTTACCTCTGTTTAGTTTTAGCTTTATCCTGAAGATTTGAAGCTCAATACAACTTCATGTATACAATCTGTTTTTACTAAAAATGTCTTCCTAAAATTAAACATTCTTACGAAAATAAGTATTTTTATTTCATAAGCTCGGCTGTCAGACATCCAAATGTTTAATATAATAAAGATGTTTATTAATAAATCTCCTTTTAAGGTTTTACCTTCTTGTCAGGCAAGTTGAAAAGAAATTCCCTGTCAAAGCGACCAGGTCTCCTGAGTGCAGGATCTATAGAATCCAGTCTGTTTGTAGCACCAATTACAACTATTTCACCTCTATTATCCAGTCCATCCATGAGGGCAAGAAGAGTAGACACTATAGAGCTAAAAGAGAGTTTTCAGAGTAAGAAAGTGTAAGGAGCACTGCAAGAACTTCTGCATTTTCAAATATAACATTAATACATTCAAAAGAAAAAAGCTAAGTTACAAACAGGTGCATAACAGTCTCAAGTCTCATATGTTCCATTGACCTCCTGGTCTGCTATCAAATTTCTCTCCTGTTTCTCTCAGCAGAGTGGAGGGAGATAGGAACATAAATACCACCACCTACAGAATGACAGGTATAACTGTGTTGCAAACAGAACTCAGCAAAACTGAGATCGAAAGCAGCCATGAAAAATTTCAGCCAACAACGAAGTGTTGTAAAAAATGTTTTAAAAAACGACACGATAGCAACACAAGATATGTTTGTACATCACACCATCTAGAACCAAAGTCACAGGTGAGTTCAGTTCATTCATAGAACATTACAGTTCATCATATTAGAGTATCATTTTTTCAACTGGTTATTCTGTTGGGCTGGTAACAGACAATCTGTTTACAGCACAAAACAGCAAATCAAGGAATGGCTGTGGAAATCTTGCAGTTAATAATGTGGCTGAAAGGTAATTGTCACTGCAATTCAATTCCCAGCAAATTACAGTTTGCCTGAAGGACTGAAAAGATGACTTTCAACACCAAAAAACTAATTTGTCCTTTCTAGTGCAAGTGGGCTTCAGAAAAAGTAAAAATCTTTCCTGTGAAATGAGTAAAATTACATTTAAGAGTTTACCAAGATAATGTACCCTGTACCAAGATAATAGCAGCATAGAAGAAATATTACCTGTGAATCTGATCTTGTCTGCTTGAACGAACTGGAGCCAAACCATCTATTTCATCAAAAAAGATTATAGAGGGTCTCATCAAGTATGCCTGGTATGCAATAAACAAAACAAAAATTGCATTTACTGTTAATTCCTAATTTATCCATCAAAATTGAAAACTGGTTTCATTAGAAAGCATTAGCATGCTAAACTAACACATAAAATGAGACATCTTTGTTAGAAAGTGTAAAATCTGATATGAAAACTGAATTTCCAGCTCCAGCAGTGTTTCAAAGCAAAGCAGAGTGCAGTCTGCTTCAAGTAAGCAAGATGGCACCAGTGTACCAGTTTTACTTTGTGCTGGACAGGTTACACTCAGTTACAGAAAACCTAACCTTATCTGCTCATAATCTGTTTGTTTAGACATCTCTATCTGACAACTACTTCTCTTTGAGCCTACTGCATTTTACTGCTTTGTGTGACTCTCTGTTCTGTCCAAACTCTTCTAAGCCAAAAAAAGAACACAAAAATTGATACGCAATCAAGGAAATCATGCACTCCTCTCTATAGCATTTATCTTGAACATGCCAGTCAAACTCACTGACTGATTTTTTTTCCTCCCCAAGTTTTACCCAAACTACTTTGCTTCATTAATGGACAAATCAAGAGACTTCTTCCTCTGAGTTTCCTGAGCAAGAAAAACTACTGTCAGCATTCCTCTATTCTTTTAATCTAAATATGCCATTTGGTAAAATCCTTCTTAATTTACACAAATGTACAGTTATTTAGTTTCAGTTGCAAATATCTTTGGCTACCTAAACCACAAAAAACAACATACAGAGAAATCATACAAAAAATGTATTTTCTTCTAACCTGATCAAAAAGGAGTCGAAGCTGACGTTCAGATTCACCAACCCACTTACTGAGACAGTCTGCTCCTTTCCTCATAAAGAAAGCCACCTTTTTGTCTCCTTGACTGCATTCATTAGCTAGAGCTCTAGCTACCAAGGTTTTACCTGTTCCAGGAGGACCATAGAATAAACAGCCCCTGAAGATAAATGGATCAACACAGTCACAAACTTATTTTACGTCTCCTGAAAAACTCCAAGTCAAATTTTATAATGAAGACAGGGAGCCTGGAGAAGAACGACTTAAGATCTCATATTATTATTTTGTAGTAGTATTGTATTATTAACATGTTGTAGTATTAACATGACTTCATAAAATCTTTGTTTTATGCTTTCAAATCAGTAAAACTTTAATTCATAAAGAACATTAATCAAAGGCATATTGAGTTTCCAAAGGCTTCTTCTACACTGGCTAAATACCACCTGTTCAAATAGTAGATCTCAGGTAACACTTTCAGGAATGAAGTAATTAAGTGACAAAAATAGCCCCAAGTTTTTGATTTACTTAGATACCATGTACCCATTTAAATTACATACTAAGATGCCTCATTAATAAATATTAAAATCCTATAATATTAAGAGACACATCACCATTTTGCTTGATCTAGTAAAATATTTAATAACA
>VZTR01028065.1:378200-403838 GCA_013400775.1 Chaetops frenatus | reverse complement strand
TACACTCAGAACTGCACTTCTGGTCATTGTACATTGCTTGGATTCCTTGTGATGGAAAAGGGAGCAACGTGGCAGATAGGAAAAGATGGAAAAAAGATGAGGAAAACTTTTATTTCCTGTGGAATTTTCCTACTTAGTTACCTGAGGCAGTGAATAAATTTACTTATGGATCTTCCACTATTAGATTACTGCTAAATACATGTAAGGTCAAAAAAATATGCATTTGGTGTGCAGAATGCATGATGTCTTACACAAGAGGAAGAGGGATGAGCTGGGAGTACAACTGAATTAACTGGGACCAAATTACACCAATGATATTTAACCAACAGGAATTGTTTTTTATTACCCAACTGAATCAAACAGCTGTTCTTGTATTTCCATCTTTTTATCACTATTATTATCTACTTGCAAGTCTCCAAAATCTGTATTAATATATAACCAGCACTCCTCCTAAACTGCATCTGCAAGTTATTACAGCCAGAATCAAAAGTCTGCAGAGCTCATAAAACATTATAGACTAGTTCTGCTTGTTTTCTGATAAATAATAAAATCAAACCATTCTGAAGACCAAGGATGTTTTGATACCTATTTCTTGCTCTGGCTATGCTTTTAGATTTTCTTCTTTCAAAACGTTCTTCGTCCGAAGAAGTTGTATCACTGCTGTGAATGGCATGCTTCTTTCTCCTATTGAAGTGGCAAAATAAAGAGAAAACTCAGTCTTTTTTGGAGTAGAATGACATGTTTCGGTCCTTCTATAAAAGCGAAACTGAAATGGCAAGTACAGTACTGTTCAGGTTTGAGATGCATGCAAATTCTAACTTCATTAAGTACCAAAATAATCTGAGAGAGGAACAACAGCTCTTACTGCCACAGTGATTATCTGATTTCAACATGAACATTACTAGAACAGTATAGCCCCGTAACACATGGCCCAGTCCATGCTACCTCAGCAATATGACTTAAATTTTCAATCAATAACCTGCAATTGTACTTAAGAAAATTTCCAACCACTTTAGTCACCTCTAACATAACAGAGATACCAAGATCTCCTTACTCAGTTTGATGCTTTCCTTTAAATATTCTTTGAAAAAATTCCATAGCTCACAAAATATAGTCTCTTGTTACACAGTTATTAATTTTGATCAGCAGAACAGGCTCTCAAAACACCTGTACTTCTGCTCTGAATCTAAGTCAAATTACGATCAAAAGTCCAAATGAACCATTTCTTATTTTAGTGTGACAGTATTTCACAAAATGGAGTATTTCAGAAATTAGAGAATGTACATGAAACCATCTGTACAAAAAGTGTTGAGTTTGATATCAATTTGTAAAACTCAGCACTTTTTTGCATGAAGAAGTTGGTTACTAATAAGAAGTCTTGGATTTTGAATGAATCTAATGAGCTGCATCATTTGTATGAACATGATAATGCACTGAATTAACTGGTTTTTGCCAAAGTATAACGTGGCCTATCAGTTTTACTGTTCAATGACAAAAAATGAGACACATTTCAAAATATATCAAAGAGCAAGTCAGAAGACTTTTTATGACAGTGTCCTGACAAGAAGGGATAAAACAAGGGCCAAGTAATGAGCAGGCTAAAACTAAAGGGATAATAACTTTCACACTCTTCATATATGAATAGTAAGTACAAGTACAAATCCAGAGATTATCCCAAAAGAATGTCATACTCTCTTCAAGGAAAAAAAAACCCAACTCTTATCTGTATTACAAAGAAACTTTAGAATACTAAGATTCAGCTATTACTTTATTTATTTCATATATTTTCACTACACCATTAAATTGAGCAATAAGACAAGAGTTTCAGCTATGACTAGTATTCATTTACTTGGATTCTGTTCATGGACAGATTTGTCTTTTTGAAGCTTTGAGTAAGTTTATTTTTTAAAAAATGTTTTAAGCTGTAATCTCATCTGTTTTGTTACATAAAGCCTACCGACGGTTTCCAAGACAACTTGGTACATTCCAGACTTCTTTGACACAAAACATAAGAGTCAAAAATTATGCTTGCTAAATATTTCATTAAATTGTCGATAATTCTTGGATGAAATTTAAACTGAAAGAAAACCAAAAACATGAACCTGTTTTGCTCAGTTTTGTAGGATAGAAAGGGGATATTTGTTACATGGCTGCGTTGGATTCAAATATTAAATACATGGCCTTGCAGAGAAAGCTACAGTGTGCCATGCAGAATTCTTTCCAGTACTTGTAGTACACCTGTTTACATTCTGTTTAGCACAAAACTTCTACTGGGATTACAAAGTGCCATGACACTCCTGTTTGGATGCTGATCAGGGTCTGAACATAGGATACAGTTCAAGACCCACTCACATCCATGAATGAACTCTGCAACTCACTCAAGAATGGTTTGAAAATCAAAAGCTACCAGAATGTACTAAAAGAAAGCAAAAACTTACACACCGAAAGACTGACATTTACCTGATATGGCTTCTTCTTGCAGGAGATCTGTGAATATCAAACAGCGTATTTTCTCTCTTTTTTTGATGAGCTGGCACTGTAACATCAATTACAAAAGAACAATAAACCAGTCTAAATGCAGCACAGAAGTGCTTGATTATCACTTTTCATCAATAAGGTTATCACTGGTTTCTCCAAAAGCTTAAATTAATAATAGAGCTGGGCAGGGTGCTTTGTCACTATCACTGTACTTGGCTTGATGCAGGCATGGGAATTCCATCCTCACCCTCCTCAAATTATCAGAGCTGTGTCTGTCATGGCACAGAATGTAACTCATCCAGGGCACTAGCAGTTTTAGTTTATTTGCAGGACATGAAACTCCGTACAGAAACCTCTTCATGGCTGATAATATGGGATGTCTTGAAATTTCTCTGAACAAATAAACCACAGCAGTTCTCTATCAGAGAAATCTTATTCTATGATCCTCTGACTTGCAGAAATGGTTCAAAGCTGCATCAGGGAAAACTCAAAATTGATAGGAAGAAGCATTTCTTTAATGAGAGGGTGGTCCAACACAGCAACAGGCTTCCTAAAGAAGTGGTTGATGCCCCAAGCCTGTCATAAAAGGCATTTGGGCAATGACCTGCATAACATGCTTTCGGGTCAGCCCTGAAGCAGTCAGGCAGTTGGACTAGATGATCACTGCAGATTCCTTCCAAGTGAAATACTTTAGATTTCTCATTTGTATTAACTGCTGCTATGGCATTTATCCACAGTTAAGAATTAGGTTTATCACTCAAGAAAAGAAGGAGGCATAAGAGTAACTGTTTTTTCTATGTAATCACCTAATTTATTAGATAGCTTTCTGCCAAGTATTTCTTGACCTAAAGTTCACCTCCAGCCCTGAGCCCAGTTCAGGGCAGTACCTGCAGAGTTCAAAGAGGCAGCAATGCCACCACCACTGAAAAACTGACAGACTGTGTCTCAGCAGTGCCATCCATGTGGTAAATCACAACAGGTCAGGATAGAAACCATACAGTGCTGCATCCCTGTTACTCTGTCAAGGGTGAGAAGTAGCCATCCCCTCCCTTTGACCCTTCCTGCAGGTCAAGCACTGTGTGGTTCCTCACCTATTGGAGGGGCCTGATATCTCTCAACAGTTTTTCTCTGTCTTAGATTATATGGCCGGTCATTTTCTTCCCCCTCAGCTTCTTCTACTTCTATATCTCCATCTTCTTCTTGAGACTCTGTTGGGGGGTAAAAATATTTTCAGAATACTTTCACTTCATGTCAGAACTACTTCCATCCTAAAAAATTAACATTTTAATGGTCATTTTAATGGCCCATTTATTAACACTAATTGGTAAATCAGTGGAAATCTGAAGATCATGATAAACCTACAGCACATTGTCAAATTTCCATCTAGTTTTTTACACAAGATTCTGGAAAGGCAAAAGAAAGAAAAACAAATGCATTCAAAACAGCTTTAGTTGTAAAATACATCAAATATCACTTCTGTCCACTGTAGTTTTTCTTCAATAATTATCCTTCAAATTAAGGATAATGCCTTTCTTCTCTTTTCCCACAGGAGCCTCAATAAACGAAATATTTGATACAGCATGAAAGTAAGTACAACTTTATGATTCACAATATCATTTTTATACATAGCAAAGAACTCAGAAATACACTTTATATACTTCAAGTATAAAGGCACAACCTAGGCCCATCTGTTAACAGGATCAGAATTTCCATCCACGGATCTCAGAACTAGGACTGCATTTTGATTCATTGGGACAAACTATACCTTCCACAGCAGTTTTAGTTAAGAATTGAGAAAGCAGTATGCTGAAACTTGTATGGATGCCTGAAGTTTAAGTCTGGTTTTTTAAGGAGACCAAGCATGATACTGATCAGGCCATCAAAGTTAGCCACAATCCTTTCTTTCCCAGTAATTTTTGAACCCGTGACCAGTTTCATTCAAATTTTTAAAGGAAAGTAGAATTTCAAATACAGCTGTGCTCCTCCAAGCCTTCTAAAATGTCAATGGACAGAAAGCAGACTTTAATTAATATCTTCTCCCACAGGAAGGATGCAGGCCTAACTATTACAAATCCTTTCTGGTAACTGCCACTCAGCACATGAGAAACATCAAGTCAGTTAGAACACACATAGTTGTAGACTACATTCATCACATCCTGACTTCCACCAGAGGATTCTTACAGGGAATAAAAAGAAAGCTCCAATTACTTTGCGTTACAAAAAACAGAAGGAAGGAATATACCATACAAACATTTAGAAACCAGGCTTTGTTCTGCTTTCTGTAGTGCAATATTTTGCTATCATATGGGAAGGAGAACTTTAAGTATTTCGGACAAGCCCCTGCAATTTTTTACAATCCATACCTTCTTCTTCCCCTTCTGTGGACACTTCATGGTGGTTCTGAATCCCATAGCTGTTTCTCCTCAGTGATTTCCTCCTTCTTTTCACTCGAGAATACATATCCATGTTTTCCTGGAATAAAATTCACATGCACTCCCATCAGTAGTGTCCCATGCCACTCAGTGTTGGTCTCAGTGCAGTAAGTAATGCTCCACACAATCTCCAGCCCTCAAGTGTTTTTCCAGCAGGGCTCTCCACAGGTAGACTACAAAAGCAGTCTCACTTAATAGATGCTAAAGTAAGTCTCTCAGACAGTACCTAGTCCATCTAATACAGAGTAACATTAGTAGCTGTTTTTATGAAAAAAGCAGGTAACAGTCCCTGGTCCTGTTTCCAGGCTACCAGAGTATTCTTCAAACCAAAGAACCACCACAGCACATCATGAAAGCATGACAGTGAATTTATCTATACAGAAAACATAACGTAGTGCACATCCACTAATTTAGTTCTGAATTTTAGTTTATCAAAGTTCAGTTTATCAAGTTTTTTAATGTTATTCACTGAAGAAAATCATAAACCTTTAGACAGAGCTACAGACAAATGTATGGTGTTTGCAAACACAAACATGCTCTGCCTTGATATGACTTTTATCCAAGACCACAGAAACTCAGCACTTACAAATTCTGTATCTGTCCACATCCGTAGCCGTTCTACTTCCCCAGATCGCCTGTTCCTCCTGATGTTAATATTATCCATTTCCTGTAGGACAGCTTCAGCAGTACTAAAATATATGCAACAGTTAACACACACAAAAAATCAGTCTTAAAACATTGACACACTTTGGACATAGCATTCAACATCTTAAGTGGTCTATCAATTAACTACAAGCCTAACCATAATAAAACTGAAAGAATATAAACTAAGAAGTATGTAAAAGAAGAAATGCTGATGCTATTAAAGTTTGGGGTTCTAATCAGACAGTAGTATTTTAATAAACTTTTAAAAATAATTTGGCTCAGTATAAATTGTAGCATATAAATTTGCAACTGCTGAGACATTAGATTAGGTGTCAGGTAAGATTAAATCTGCAAAATAAGAAAGTAAAGCTTTTCACCTATACAATTATAATAATGGGAATGCAGTTAATGCCTCCATCCCATAAGCATTACAGCTCCTTACCCTGGCCTCAAAAAGAGACTAGAACACACAAAGGATTTTCTTTTTGTTAAACCAGTAACATATAGAATACCATCATTCAGTATTTGTCCTCACTACCATTTCTCATCTACTGTTTAGTCAGCATTTTCATTATCTGGAGTATTTGTAAACAGCTGACAAACCAATGGTGGTGTATAAGCAATAACCCTGGCCAAGATGCTTCACTGCTAAGGAAGAGAACAACACAGTATTAACCAGGCCAAGTCAATTATTTGGCCACCTGTCCTGAAGACCATGCTCCTGCTCTCCATGGTGATTACAGCAGCTTTCAACTGGAATTCTATTATATCTGTATAATATTTGTAAGAAAACAAAAACCTTTATTTTCTTTTTTCAAGCTGTTTAAAAGTAAATCTAAAGGGTGAAAAGACTGCCTAGAAAGAAGACAATGGAAGTTCTGGTGATATAAGTCAGTAAAGTCACGATTTCATTATGAAAGCTCCTCTCAATTTTAAACAGTTCTTCCAAAATATCTGTGATGTGTGACAGAACCATTTCAAGTAAAATCATGTAGTAGTTTGCTACCAAAGAAAATAGGGTTGGAAGGGACCTGGAAAAGTCTACATGCTCTGCCAGGCAAGAGCACACTACAGAATGCCTGAATCATTCCTGATGAATGATTTTTGTCTAACCTGTTCTCAAAAATCTCCAGTGATTATGGGACACACTGTTATAAGTTCATATACAGACTTCAGTACCATGATCTTATCAAATTACAACCTTCATGGTAGACTTTTTCCTACTGCTGATGAAGAGAGGGAGGTTCAACTGCAACTAGAAAAATAAATGTAACTCAATACAAGTTTGTAAACTGATACCAAGTAGTTACTGAGTAAGTCAAAAAAATAAATTAAATTAATAAAAGATTCAACAGAATACATTTAAAAATAAAGTCCATACTTTACAATTAAATGTTTGTGTTTAAATCATTTTCTACCACTGGAGAAAGCAGTCTCTCTCAGATGTGACTGTTAAAACCTGTTTTACAGGTGGGAAGATCAGGACATACAAAGTGACATGCCCAGGGCTATAGAGAAGTATTATTTCAATAAAAGCATTTGTGGCTCCCATTCCTATGCTCAGACCAGACCTGAGTGCCTCCCTGTCTGACCTACTTTGTCTGCACAGTAAATGTCAAAAAGTGACACCCACCCTATGTGAATTATTAACAAATGGTAAAAAACAAAAACAAAAGAAAGCTACAAACTTTTGATATTTCATGATCAAAATTATGAAGCAAAATCTAGAATGCTTCCAAGCACTGCTGCTAATCACCAATTTACATGACATTTAAGGTATCACTACATAAACAGGTTACCAAGAAACAAACTAGGGTGTGGATTTACAGCCAGTAACTGCCAACATACAGCTTTATCCAGGTGTAAACACAGAGTAACTTACTCCTCAATGAAAGCCTGGGAAGCTGCTCTGCATTTAGAGCATGGATACCATGGCACTCACAGCACAGACCCAGCTGTAACTCAAACCACAATCTAGCTTGATTCAATGTATCCCCACAGTAAAACACAGACATGGCACTGGAATACAGGGGTTTCTAATTTTAAAAAATCATTAAGGTGCTTTGTGAATACAACTGTAGTATCCCCACATACCTGTTTACTAGCTGATCAAACAATAAACTCTGATTCAAAGTTTCAAATCTGTTTTTCCTGGACCGACAACTTTTTCTGACTTCTATATCTCCGTTTATGCAAGCATGGTCCCCATCTCCCTTTTTTTCCCCTCGAAGGGGGTGGCTTTTGAGAGCTAAGAGAAATTTGTATTACTACTTGAAAATGCAGGAAACAACATTTTCACAAACAAGAATTAATAAGAGAATACTTAGCAAGGACAATAAACCAAAAGTTATTAAGCACAGCATTAACTAAAGAACTGTATTTTTTTAATTTCTATCAGTTATTCTGAAAGTTATTTCGGCATATTCAACCTTGTTTCCTTAGATGATAATCTTATTTTATGATGAAAATTTGGCATTCAATTAAGCATTCAATATTTTTAAGTTAACACCAGTACTAAAATGCACACTTGGCCCACAGTTTCAATTCTTAGTCTTTCAAATATAGTATCAAAAGGTCAGATACAACATATTGACTTCACAAGCAAATCTATACCAGCTACTCTCTACAGTGCCAAACAAAGAGATCCCACTCCTAATTGTTCCTTAGGCATCACAGTAAATAAAAAAATACCAAATACGCTTAATGAAATAACACCTACATAGAGTCAACACAAAATTAAACAGACAGAACTGATGAAAAAGGGACACAAAAGACAAAGTGGTTTTAGCTGAGATAAGCAATGAAATGGCAAGTTTGAAAGGTATAAGGTTTTAGGAAGACTGTTCAAGGTAGCAGGAGCTGCAGACAAGGCAGGTCTCTCTAAAGCAATAGAGTTAATGTTAAGGACCACAGAAGGCCAAATTTCAGATGAGCAAAGAGAGTAAGTAAATTAAAGAGACCAACTGAGAGAGGAAGGCCAAAATTAGTTCATAACAGTAATTTGGGAATTAAGGAAAACATCAAGATCATGGCCAAGAGGTCTGAATTGAGAAGAGAAATGGATTTTCATCTAAAAATGCTCCCCATATCCACAGAGAGTATCCAAGATGGTGACAGGAGAAAACTGAGCAGTAACTTCTCTGGTCAAAACGGTCAAAAGAATTAGTAAAGTTATCAAAAACATATGCCACTGAAAATCATTGACATAAAACTGTTTAATGTGAAAGCTGATACAAAAAGTTTTGGTATAATTCACTTACATAAGCTACGTCCATTTGGTAGTGTAGCACCAGGCTGAGAAGTTAACCTAGGAGACAATTAGACACACAAATAACATTAACATTCCTTAGCCAAGCAAAAGGCACACAGTGAAAATAGAACTCTGTGAAATGCTCCACGATACTCTCATTTCACAACCTTTGTGAGACATAGCCTTGGAAGAGTCTGCTTCATGCCCAACACCTTACTGAGGACAAGACTGCCCAATAATACCAATTATATGAATCCCTCCAACTGTCTAAGCATCTCTTTGATTAATCTTCCCAATGTTTCTTCATGCCCTTGTCAACTCTCTTCTTCAATTTCAAAACAGAACCTTGGTATAGCTCTCCAAAGGCAACCATCATTCCAACACCTCGGATAAACCAACAGAGGTAACAAAACTTTTGGGAGAAGTCTTAGTGACTCAAGATCACTGATAAGCGCAGCGCTTTGGATTTTGGCAGAAACAATAAAAAACTTCAGATGCAAAGATGTTGCAAGTGAGTTCTAAATAAGCAACAATATGATTTTCAGTAACCTGGCCAAATTTCATTTGACACAATGATCTGAATTCTCCCGGCTGCAATAAATATTTCTTTTTGTATACTGACATTTCTAGGAGGTCCAGTACGAGTCTGCTCTTACAAACAAAAGAAAGTGCACAAGTTTCACTACATTCCCCGTGACCATGGCACATTAATATGCTAGATTTAATTCATTCTGTTTCAAAAGAGAAAAATAAACAAAAGAAGAGGTCTACTTTGAGATTTACAAAGCTTTTAAGTAAACTTCATCCTAGCAGACGACTATATCCAAATCGTTACAAGAACAATGTTGATATGTACATAAATATGAAATACATATCTACAAAAGTATAAGTATTAACTGAAAGTTCGTGGATCAGGAACATACTGTGTACACTGTCTCACAGTTATTTGTAATCATGTGAGGAACCTTATGAACACAAGAATGCTTTGTAAAATACTATTAAATCAGTTATAAAATTAATTACTTCTGCTTCAAGTTATAAAAATGTGGCAGGACTGAGGCTATATTCAGTAAAAGTTACTTACTAGGCTGAACAACAATAGAAATAAACTTGACCATTACCCATTCCTTAAACATGGCAACACTGATTCCCTAATTAAAACGCCACATCTTCTTACAGCTTGAGTACATCAAAATACCAATTACATTACTAAATTCAGATGCATCAAGAATCTAAAATTCAGACTGTATCTCAAATAAAATTGCTTTATATTTTTGCAAAAAAATGCATAGAAAGGAAACAGAGATGAGACGATTGATGCAATCCACATTCCTGGAGTCTTAAACTGAAGAAAATTGTGTGAAAATAACATGCATCAAAAGTGCACCCCTGAGCTACAGCTGACTGCAGAAATACTATAAGTGGGATAACAACACAGGGAAAATTGGTATGAGTTCCTTCTTCTCTTGGCACCAGTTACCTGGACTGTCCAGTTGAGATGCTCCATTCCTCTCGCTGCCCAGTACTGCGTGATTTTGATTTGTCTTTGCACACAGGATCAGCATGTTTTGAGATACGTTTGGCAGGAGGAGATATGTGGCTATCACTCAAACTAGCATCACTACCTTCATCTTTCTGAAAAGAAAAAAAGCATCAGATCATACTTAATTGGTGCATTTGCAGATATCCTTACAGAAAAAGGGTAAACTTCAGCTTAGTAAAAGGAAAGTCTCGGCCAAACTCTTAGTGAGCAACCTGTGTGAAACATTAGAAGTGTTCATTGAGAAAACATTACCAGAAACTATGAAAATATTGAATTTCAAATATTAAGCTTCTATAATAGTTTTCCTGTATTTCTGACCAACTATTGTTTCTATAACCCATTGTATTTTTAATACATCAAACATGACACTGCTATTCTCACCTTACTTACAAAAGAGCTAGTAATGCCAGAAAGAGAGAAAAGGATTGTGGAAAATTAAGATACTTGATAACACAGCCATTATTTATTCCACTGATGTTGTCTTCATCTTTAAAATGCTTTAACAAACACCCTTCCTTCCTGTGAGAGTTTTCCAGTACCTTGTTCTACCCATCAAACGGCCCAGCATGCAGCCAGAAGATGTCCAACATGTTCATTAACAGCGTTCTGCACACTAACCACATCACTCTTAACACCTTTTAAGAAGCACCTAAAGAGTACCAAAAGGGGCCTTTTTTCTGTTGCACTTCTCAAAGGTAACAGAGACAGAAACTCAAAGACAGTAGCAAAGGATTACTTCAGAGTCGTACACAAGAAATGGACAGATAGCAAAACTGCAGAGGATCTGCTTCTATTTAGGTGAACTACCATAACAAAACATAAAACCAGGATTCTATTAACTACAAATTTTAGCTCATCAAAACAGTCTTGATGCTATCCAGTGGGACCCTGGGAAAACCTCATTAAGTTCAACAAGTCCAAGTGCAAGGTCCTACACCTGGGTCCAGGCGGTCCCCAAGTACAAGTACAGGTTGGGTGGGAAATGGATGGACAGCAGCCCAGGGAAGAAACACTTGGGGGTGTTGCTTGACAAGAAGGTCCCCACAACGTGCTCCTGCAGCCCAGAAAGCCAAAAGCGTCCTGGGCTGCATGAGCAGCAAAATGGGCAGCAGGTCAAGGGAGGGCATTCTCCCTGCCTATATGCCCACTCCTGAGATCCCACCTAGAGTCCTGTGCCCAGCCCTGGGGCCCACAACATCTGAAGGACATGGACCTGTTGGAGTGAGTCCAGAGAAGGTCATGAAGATAATCCAGGGGCTTGAGCAGCTCTGCTGTGGAGACTGGCTGAGAGAGTTGGGGTTGTTCAGCTTGGAGAAAGCTCCAGGGAGATCTTACAAAACCTGCCAGTAGCTAAATGGGATCTAAGACAACTAGAAAGGGACTTTTAAAAAAGGGCACATTGACAAGACAAGAGGGTTTTAAACTGACAGACAGCACGTTTAGGTTAGATATTAGGAAGAAATTCTTCCCTGTGAGGGTGGTGAGACACTGGCACAGGTTGCCCAGAGAAGCTGTGGCTGCCCCATCCCTGGAAGTGTTCAAGGCCAAGTCAGATGGGGTTTTGAGCAACTTGGGATAGTGGAATGTGTCCCTTTTCCATGGCAAGGGTTTTCGAACTAGATGATCTTTAAGGTTCCTTCCAACCTAACCCATTCTATGATTCTATCATTAAAAAACTAAATATCCTTTATCTCAACAATAGAGAACTGATTTTCAAATATTACAGTACAGGAATTGTCAGTAAGAACTTGAACTATGACAAAGAGATAATTTTCCTTAAACACAAGGAGATGACCTCAGAAGTGCCATTTGTTCATCAGGCTTATTAACAACAATCTGATTTGTACTCCAGATACTTCAACATCATGTGTCATGTACTCAAGAAAATCAAGAAAGAAAAGGCTTATTTTTTAAGAGAGGAAGACAGAAGCACAGTATTCAGGAAGTGACATCCAAATGTATGGGTGCAGTTTGACAAGACAGCTCAGCATCACTGTGACACAGGGAGAGCCCATGCACTCCCTTGCCTGACTGTACAGCACCACTCCAACCTCCTCAGATCTTCTTACAATGTTTCTCTGACCCACCCAAAAACCAGACCAGCTCACTAAAGCTTAAAAAGCTCATTTGCCTTCTATGAACCTCCTACCTTGTCAGTGCTCTTAATCATTTCACTGAGAGATCAGACAAGTTTAAAAGATAATAACTACCACCATTCCTAAATACAAAACACCTGCACTCTGCATAGCACTATAAAATACATGGGCACCTGGCTGTTTTCCGTAACACTCTGAAAGTACAAAATACCAACTTTTTACAAAATTTTAATAGCCTGCATATTCACTTCGGAACACTGTAAGCATTTGTGCGTATACTTTTTGCTTTATTCAGCCATCAGTTTACTTGTGGACTTAAGAGAAATACAACTCTGCTTAAGCCAATGTTAGTAACTACTTTCTGAAACTACACGAGCTCCCTGTGAAGGACAAAAGCAGAGTTTCAAGGTAAGCCACAGAACCAGTTTGAAACTGGCTAAGCGAGACAGAGAAAATGAAACTAGGAAAGACGAAGCAGCACGTAACAAAGCTTTACAAGGGGTAACATTAAAGCTATTTGCCAGCAGTGAAATTAGTATGCACAGGTTCTTGCACTCCATCTCCACCCCTTTCCATGCAAAAAGCCAAACTCCTCCGAGTCTCCTATCATCACCTTTCTCTGCATTTCCTCCAGTGCCTTGACTCCAGTCCCAAGTCTCAAGATCAGGTAGAATCCTGTCCTGTCAGCTGGCAGTTAAAACAAAATACTGGCAATGGAGACAAATTCTGCTACTTCAGGTCTCCAACTGCTACCAATATTGACAAAATTCATAAAAACTGAGTATCTTTAAGATCTCTATTCCTGTCAAATGAACATATACTGGCAAATAGCTTCAGAACATGGAAGAGCAGGCTGTCAGTGTGATCACTTGAGTGATCAGTTCCTTGCAGCTGCCTAAGGAACCAGACTAGCAATTAAGGGGTTTATTTAATTAGGTTTTTCTTTGTTTAGGCTTAAACATTATTTTCAGCTGAGCCTCACTTGCCTGCATATTAACTCTATGCACAAACTCAGCAAGTACAAACCAAGTTAAATTTTAGGATACTCAAGTCCAAACACTAACCTATGTTACAATACATGCTCTGTAAGACACATTAACACAGAAAATGTTTTACCACCAAGTAGTGACAAAGCTACTACAAAGCTGAAATCACTGAAATTTTAAATATACTACCAAGAATCTAAGCTCCATTTTTCAGTTAACAGACAATCTTTAAAAATTCAAGCTCTAGGGAATCAAATCAAACTTACACTACCATCCAGAACCTTCACTACCCACAGCAAAATATGGAGATAGAGCTTTCATAACACTCAAGAGATTACCCAAACTGGGATACACTAGAATAAGAAAGGAAATTAATTTCAATTTGGGAAGCCTTTACATAGAGCAGTCTATCCACTGCTTCCTCCCATTTATAGCAAAACAGGTCTAATGATTCCACAGCACTCAACTTGCTCCCTCAAGGAACTGGGTCTCAAACCATTTTTACCTTTAATGATTAAAAATAGCACTTCAGTTTCAACCCAGAAACTTATTACTTAACAGTAGATATCAGAAAATGTTCTGGGACTAGAAAGCTATGATACAAGCATCAAACTTAAAAATTAAGAAATTAATAATGCAATTGCAGAAGTAGGAACCAATGCACTGAACTCAAAGCTCCTAATGAAACACTGGCACTGAAACAAACGCACTCACATGCTGAGAGAATGCAGAGAATATGAATTAATAAAACCTTAATCATGTCAGAAATTGCCTTCAAGCATACCAAAGCAACAAAGAAAAAGCAAGCACAGAAGAATCAAAAAATGACTTTACATAATGTCAGAAGGTACAAAGAGGGAAACAAGATTTAGCACAACTGCACTGATCCAACAGAAAAGAGACCCAGCAAATTCCAGCTGTGATCCAGAGCAACCAGAACCACCTCTTACGGAAGTACTCTTGCTAATAATGAGTAAGGAAATAACTGGCATTAACAGGATACCATCCATGGTCTGGACTGGCAAAACACAGTCTTCATTATCTTTGGATTCAAGAATAAAATAGAATGTGACAGCTGAATACCACATGAATAAATACCACAAATCAGCTGTCGAGCTAAAATTCAATTTAGGCAGAGGCAGTGTTGGGCAAACTGGTAATACACCTTCACTGAAGGCACTGAAGCCTAATTTAAAACATGTAGAGTCCTTAAGTTTTGGAAAACACAAACTAGAAATCAATTTATTAAACTGACCTTTTCCTTCTCAATTTATCCTCTTAGAAAGTGACTACCCCAATACAGTCTTTCAGCAGGACTGAAGAACACACACACCAGTGGAGTACTCACTAACAGGTGCCTTCAGGTGTATCACAGGAACCAGCTGGCTAAAGCATAACTTTTGATTAATTCCCAAGTTAAAATACAAAGATTACTTATAGCATCCTGAAGGGGAAAGGGTAGTGGGGGCTTGTCTCTTCTGGTTTTTAGGTTGAATCTCCTGGCCAACAGAATAACCAAAGAACGCTTCCCTATATTGCTGGTCTGAACACCACAAAATAATCCTAACCCAGTAGTCTTGGACACAGAGGATGAGCACAAACCATCTCTACCACTGGCATCTCCAAGCATGTGAACACAAGTTCACCAAGTTCTCAAGTAAGAGATGATATAACATTCAAACCACAACCACACCTTGCAATTTCTGAAAAAGACTCCGTCTGGCTTGCCACAGGTTCGTCTGTACTCAGACACAGGCAAGCAGACATGAATATCTGAGTTATCCACCACGGTCAAACTTGCTGTCCTCGCCATACGGTGTGTGGGGCACACCCTGCTGACTGTCTGCCACACCCTGAACACTCGCACCACTGCTCACACAGCTCCTCGCTCACACCGGCAACTTCCCCACCCACTCTCTTGAACGCTGCAGCAACTGTTTTTTTCTACGGCCTCTTCCCATGTCTAAGACATGAAATTAATGCACTGACATTCAATCTTCAGCTGACCAATTCTATTTCTCTGCACTTTGTTAAATGCACAAAAAGCTTTTCTTTTTAACCCACTAAACAATCATGAAAGACCCTGAAAGTTACTTTCTCTTAAAAATAATTAAATAAATATTTTCAAAAAAATCTGTTTCGGCTACAGCTTTGTAAAAACCTCTACTTCTAACTTTAGTTAAATCCTAGCTTCTGATCTTGAAAAGTAACTTTTTCCACTTCATTTGACTCTCTGAAAAGACGACCATTTCAGACACGTCTCAATCTTATTTTTACTGACTTTAGAAAAATTAAATCCAGGTCCTCTGGTTATTTCTAACTTTCTATTTTCTAATTTAAAATACATCTTTTGATTAAGAACACATCTTCTTGGATTTCCCAGAATATTAATCTGGATTCTTATTTTAAAAAGACATGTTAAAAAAACTGGTCTTCCCTTTCTCCTACTAGTTCATGCAAAGTTCTTGAAACGGGCTGTCCATTAAAAGATCAAAAATACTCAGGGCTATTTAGTGCAGTTAATAAACTTTTATATCCTACAGTATAAAAAGATACAATTGTCTTTCCAAAGTAAAACTTCTATTCATAAAAAAAAATGTGACTGTGTCCCCAGTACCCCAATTAGTTAAGCTCCTATCTCATCTTTGCCCTCATGTAACTATTCAGTTAACAAATAACTTGCTTTCGCTGAAACTACAACACACTTCAAACACCAATAAAGTACACCAAAAATATTGTCTAGCTGTCTGTCCAATGATTCTGGAAAAGCCAGTTGTTCCTTTGTGTAGCAGTTTCTGCAAAGGTAAAAAATACAGATTAAAACATTAACTTCTAAAAATTTAATTACATTGAAGATCTGCATTAAGATCTATTGATGAGAGTTAGGTAAGAGCTAGGTTTTGCTAGCATTAAGCTAATGCATTTTCGGGCTAGGCATACTAAACAATTGTAAAAAATCAGAAAGCTTCACAATCTCTTTGAGATATTTCACATTTTGTTTGGTTCCAATTTCTACTTACCAGATCAACAAATTTTCTTATGACTGTGATCATGTTGTCTGACCGGAATCTAACAAATTCCTTCAAATCCTATTTCCTTTTTTTTTTTTAGTTCGCCACTTTGCTTTATAGCCTCTTCACCAAAAAGTGGGGTGAGGCAGGGGAGGGAAGGAGTAAAACTCTCCTTATGCTTGGTACAAACATTCAGTAGCTGAAACACTCTCATGATCATGCTCAGACCAGGTACCACACCTTGCCTTACACATACACACTATGCCCTAATTTCAGGATGACACACCACACTACCCACTCTCTCCAGCACCAACATATCCTCACAAGCTCCTCTCCTCCCCACCCCAACCCACATTTTCCTGGCAAATGCCTTCAACCCCTCATGCAGGGGAGAACTGGCTGACTGCTTGGTGGGAAGAGGTAAGACCTGATACACTTGTCTGGGGAAAGAAGGTAACATGACTGAACTTGAGCGTAATACAGCAGACTGCGTCTGTGGTGGTACACAACATTGCTGCAGGCTGAACATCTACCTTTGTGTCCTAAAAATCCAGTGCAAAGGCACTTTTACTTCAAGGCTAGATTGGATGGGGCTCTGACCAACCTTGTCTAGTGGAAGGTGCCCCTACCTATGGCAAGGTGTTGGGAAGAGATGATCTTCAACATCCCTTCCAAGCCAAACCATTCTGCCTGAGCCTTCAAATGACAAGAAGCTGAGAAATAAATGTACTGGGATTAGAGCACATTAACTAACTTAGTGAGAACTCCAAGCTTCATGAAGGCCCTGATGTGTTAACCTTGCTGACAGCTTGAAAAAAGACAACGTCAGCTTAAAAACGCATCTCCTGGCTGCAGTTCTCTAATTTGCACTTGTTTGCACACAGTCGTTTATCAGACATTGGCTCTCCACAGGTGTTAAGGAAAAATAATGTTCATGCTTAAGTGCTTGATGATCCTGGAATAAACAACTATTAACGATGTATTTCATTAGTGGTAATGATAGTAAAGAATGCCTCAACTGCAGGATCATCTGACTTTTAACATTCACCTTCTGTATTTTTTTTTCAGTGAACAATGCTTACATCAATAATAGCCATTAAGAACACAAAAAATACCATCACCTTTTTCAGAAGAATAAATTCTTCCCCATTTGTTCAGATAAAAAAAACAAACAAACAAACATATTTCTTGCACTGGAATATCTGCTATTATTTCAACAGATTTCCATTTTATTTCCTGGATCTCTTCAACCCTGGAATCCAGATTATTTAATAAATGCGAAAGCTTTTGAGAAAAGTTAAAAGTTTACACATTAAAAATATAAGCACTGTTAATTGAGGGTTTTCACACCTGCAACCATTCCCTCTGTCTGTTACAGGAAAAGACACCTGTTTGTATCCACACTGAGTGAGTGCCTGTCAACAGCTTCACTGTGACACGCAAAAAACTCTTGCAATCTACAGGTTACTTGGTTCGTGAATGAAAGGGAGAGTGACCCAAAGAGCAGCCTCTGCCAAACTGTGACAGAGGCCATAAATAGTGAGCTGAGGTTTATCCTCCCATCAGCACCAGCCTGTTCCAAGCATTTCCACCACGAGCATTCCTCTCTTCTCCTCTGTACCTTCACCAAAAGTAGGATGACATTGTGAAATTTCAGCTGATAGTCAAATCAGACGGATGAAGGGGAGGCAAGGGGAAGCCAGAGGATGTGGAGAAGAGGATTAGTTTCAGCTGGACCAGTAACGTGATCCTGATCCAGCTGATCAAATGGCCTGGCAAGCATTAATACTGGCGAGTCCGTTGTTTTCACAACTGCAGAGTTCACAGCCAGAGCTCACAGCTCACGTGAAATCACACACCTGCAGAAGAACAAGTCCACTGAAAAGAGTTACCTACTTGCTGTATGGGTCCACACCTCACTTAGAAGTCTCTTTAGTAGACCCACCTAAGGGAAGTTTTTTAAACCACTGATCCTCTTTATTTAACACTGAAGGAATACTAACAGCAACACATTTTTAGTCAGAACTACATTAACCACTTCTGTGAGTTTCTAGACTCTGCTAACAAAGACTTTTAAAGCAGAAATTGTATTTATGTAATGAATCAAGAATCAAAAATTATTACAATTCTGATGTGGAAAAAACGGCAACATTCAAATGTTTTTTCCTACCCTCAGTCCTCGAAAATCCATCTTGTTTCTGCTTAACAGCCATATCCTAAACAAAGATTCTAGGACATGGCCTCCTTCAATACTATTATAAACCTAAATAAAGAAGCAAACTGATCTGAATGAGGATAGCCAAGAGAACAGAATGAGAACCCCTGGACCAGACTGTTCCCCAAGGTTTGGACATGACTAGGAAATAGACTCACTAAACTAAGCAAGGAAATGTCTGTAGGAAGGAAAGCTACAGGAAAGTGGCCTTCTGTGTGGATAAAAAACAGGATTAAAAAACACTTCTGCACCAGTAGCTACAATGCATTTGAAGACAGTATTTTCAAAAGAGAAAAAAGACATTAAAATTGTGTACAATTGTGATATGAAATCTTAAAATTATTGTACTGAAATTTAAATAATAATTTAAAACAATATTTAAAGCCTGAAAGATAAATCAGAGAAATAATAAAAGATAGCTATTAAGTATTTGGAATGAGGGATTGCTGAAGCATGGCAACAAATTTCACTGCAAGTAATCTCTTCCACATGTAGAAAATAAATAGCTTCTTCATTTCAGGTTATTTAAATAGCTTGGTTCAACTATTTATCCATTTAAGATGAAGGAACTGACTGGAGGTTGGAGAAAAGCAAAATGCCCCTTTCCCAAATTATGAAAACAACCAAACCAAAGCATCTGCTCCAAGTGCAACTGGACACAAAAGCTTTACAGTAGTTAGGCCATCAACAAACACTACTAGAAGCATAAAGGTAAAACCACAAAATTCAGTACAGGCTACAAGAACTATGGAACTTGGAGAAACTTCTAAATTCTGTACTTCTAATAGGAGAACTAAAGCTGCCTCCTTCATACCTAGTTCAGCTGGAGTTGAAGCTATTACAGCATACACATACTCAGTGCAAAATGAAAAGGCTTACAAAAGATTACACATTAATCTTACAACTGATTGAAAAGTTGCCTGTTTTAGTAACTACCGAGCAAAAAGAAACTAAATTTATTCAGAAAAAGAGTCCAAGCACATATAAATGCAAACCAACACTTGAACAATTTAAAGCTGAATTAATGGTTAAAATAAACATGAAAATCTCATCAAAGGTAATGAAGACAATATTTCAAGAGTGAAGTCAGACTGAAAAATCGTTTAGAAAAACCAGCAAAGCATGAAGTGTACACCAAAAAAAAAAGGATAAAAACATATTGTTAGCTCCCTTTGCAATAAATGGGTTCATGAGTGATATTACCAACAGAAAGAGTAATCCATTGCAGCTAAAACAGCTAATAAACAATCAGCAATCTTTCAAAGGGTCACAGCTACAAAACAGCACACAAAATTCACAGCAATGAAAGCTTCAGCTCACTGATGCCTACTTGCTGCTTGCTTTGGTTCAAGATGAGTTTTATAAAGTTTACAGAGAAATCATTTAAAGCATCATTAGATTGGAATTAAAACTTTTCCACAGGATAGCAAACACACTACAATTTAGGGCAGGATGTGCAAAACCATACCACATGCAACTGAAACTGCAGGGGGATGGATGTGATCAGAATATAATTACCTGAGCTAATTATCTTGCATAACCCCAAGCTGTATGCAACTCATGCAAAATTACCATGGGCTGTCTCACAGCCATGGATCAAACCTTCTGCTTGAAGTTCAGAGACAGTAGTTGGAGAAGCAGCTTTTATTAATATTACTTTGGGACAAGCCCGATATTCAGAGGAAGCAATGCAGCACACGAAATATCAACACCATTTCCTGAGTACTCTTTGGAGGTCTTATCCACTCACTGGATTAGCCCTTAGATTGCTTCCTTTGAAGGCCCTGGAACAGTGTGACAGCAAGGATAGCCAGCTTCGAACAGGATGCACCACTGCCTCCCAAAACAAACCACAGACACTTCAGGTGTCCTGACTTCTGAGAGCAGCCTGGACTGATCTGGCAGGATACATAAGAATTCAAACTCAGGACAGCCCTTCAGAACCACTGAAGGATCACAAATGCCAATTGTATGGTATTTTGACAGAACCCTGAACAAAGACTACTTCCAACAATTGCTCCATTTCCCACTGCACACAGCTGTGTTAACACCATGCAGCCAAGATATGGCCTGCACAACTCATTTTAGAACACTGATTTTTCCCTGCTAAATCCCAAAAGAACAGCAGACCACTAAATCACAAAGAAACCGAGATTTTATTACACACTGAAAAGATGAGCTTTCCTGGGAATTTTCTTTTAAATTAAATTGTTTGGAGTAACTTCACAAGGCTTTATATCTCAGGATGTATTTCAAAGAACTGTAAAAGCATTAGCCTCAGCACCTTTACTGATGTTACTGCAAACTCAAAAATGAAGGCAATGCAGTTCTTTAAAACACAGATATTGGACAGGAGCTTTTTTTCTTGAAGAGCTTTACATGCAGGTGGCCAGCAAGTGTCATTTATCTAGCATAAGGAGGAAAATTTAACTTTTTCTAGCTTTATTCTATACAGCAGAACATCTAGAACACCATGAGACACTTTGCATAGAAAACAAAGAAAAAATGCCAATCAGGGTCTTTCATAAAGGAAAGCTTGATGTTTAGAAAGTTCTATTGGCTATGTTTAAAACTTGCAATTTAAGAGAAATTATAGTAAGTTTTTTATTTTCTATGTTTTCAACAGTTGACCATTAAAGGCTTCTCGACAAGTAAAATGTAGCAATGAGTTTATGCTACAAAAACTGCATGAGCACTCAGAAATCAGAAAACACTTCTATTGCTACAGACTGAGAAACTACAGTGAGAGACACTGAAACACACTGGCATTACAAGGCAAAAAAATGCTGCTTAGCACTCTACCTTCCCACACTCCAGCACCCGATGTCACTCCTGCAGCCCCTGATTGCTCCCATTAGCAATTAAGTACAATGGAGAGCTCTAGGTTGCGCCGCGCAACTTGAACGATGTTGGCAGCACTACTTTTAGCGAGGATCATGTGTTACAATTATCACCCTGCCCTCAAGTAGCTCTTAAGGCACTGCTAATGCTTTCTTGGCTAATTAAATTAAGCTAACCTTGTATACATTTCTAAAATGTCTAACTAGTACGCTGACATGATTTGAGAATGTTTATTACATAATGAATTCTTGATCAACACTTTTGATTTGTGCTTTGAGATGACTGAGAAAAATCATTTCAATTGCCAAACAAGTGTTACCAGCAATCACAACTCAGTGTCTGAAAACATCAGACATCAGTAGATACAAAGTGCAAATTTAACCACTTATGGTCACAGGACCCTCAATTTTTTCATAGTGTGAATGAAGTCCACTGGACCATGACAACCTATAAGCCTTGTGTTAAAATTCTGTGTCTTTGTAGAAGATTTTGATGAGCTTTTCTTGTCAGAATGCTTTAATATAAAGCTAGAACACTTCCCAAGTTTTAATGCTCAGAAAAAAAAAATCTGTACTTTTATACACATATGTATAATTTGTATAACAATAGAATATATATTTATGTAAGCATAGCTTCAACATCTACTAAATAGTGTGTAAATCAGTCCTGGAAACAGGAAGAAAACAAAGCCCAGTTTTTCCCCTCTGTACCCTCTCTATGCACTCTGCTATGACATCATCTCAGACAATAAACTTCTTGGCTCCGTGATCCATTTAGTGAGGGATTTTGTTCATTTTAATCTGGCTTCTGGTCAGCAGACAGACACACACATATTTATTTCCATCACTGACTGCGTGGTTGCCAATCAATAATTCAAAGCAGTTTACTTTTTGAAGCCTGACGTCATTGCTTTCTCCAAGCTGAGCGAGTACTACAGAGGGAATACACTGAACATGATAAAGGCATTTAGACTATTACAGTCCATTTCCGCAAAATGTGTGTTGCCTCCAGATTCAGATCAAACAAAAAAGGACACTATTCACATGTAACTCAGCGTAATATTGAAGCAGAAGACTAGAAACTTAAGTTCTTGGGAGAGAGTGAAGCCTATCCTTATAAATATATGCAAAAAACCCCAAAAAAATGAAAAACAAAAAGTATACCAGAAAAAGCCAAGAGGAAAAAATAGGAAGGAAATAGGAAATAGATAGAGAAGAGGTAGAAGGCAAGTCCTATCCCCTCATTTGGTCTATTCAGCATCTTACAGGATAACATTAGGTTACTAACTTGGTTTTTGATGCTATTAAGAAACAGACAGATGATCTTCTAAAATACATTTTGAAAGCTGGCTACAAGCGTTCCCACTGAAGACCGTTTCTCAGGGAGTCCCGGTCAGAAGTTCCATGCAAGACAATTAAGTCACACACAGCAAACAAGAAGCATCCCATCTCTGCCAGAGCTCAAAACTCCAGAGCTGCCCATTAACCCGATTAACTGCTGGTAGCAAGGCTGGTTTCTTGATGTGACACCCAAATGATTTAAAAAGGACAGACTGTTCCAGTCAACTGAAAAAAAATAAAAATAATAAAAAAAAAACAACACATACAACTGCATGAGACGATCCCAGCACACTCTCTGAACACAGTCTCACTATCTGTCTCCCGACAGTCACTTCCAAAAGCAAAGGCTTTGTCTCCCTACTGCTATACTTATTCATGTCCTAATCACTGAGATCCTTCTCTGGCACTACTTCAAGAAGATTCAGAAGCTCAGAAAGACACTGTATTGCTGACAGTACTTACATCTGAAGAATAAAAAGAGTTATACAAAAACAACTTTAAAATACAGTGATATATATATATTTTTTAAACACACTGGATGGTGGAAATAAGAAAAAAAAGCCTTCTTGGATAACTTCTGCTCATATTTGGCAATTACATCTTTAAAGGAAAGAAAAAATCCACCTCAAACACATGAGATTTGTTGTGAAGTGAAATAACTTCATTCCCATACACCAAAATTTACATTTAACTTTAGAAGAAATGTTCTTTTAGAAGTGTGGGCAATATCCTGAGAAGTATTTACAATATTTTACACTATTTTGCACAATCTTCTTTCCTCTCACCATGACAATAACATAATTTTAATGATTTGTAAAAAAAACCACTGCTCACAAATTAAAAATACTTGGAAAGAAGCCCAAGCTGGTTTTCTTAGCAGCAGTAAACTCCCTGAGAAGTAAGCCAGTAAAGGTTACTTCAAACTTTGCTTCACAAACCACAAGACCCACGATATGAATAAACAGAAACTGCACACTAGAACAAGCAGAACAGCTTTTTACAGCTATGGTGCTGCATCCCCAGGAGTCCACTGAAATTAAACAAGGAAGAAATCGGGAACAAGTAAAAATATGGGGGAAGGGAAGAACTGTGAAGTATGAAAGAACTGAAAGAGAAGCATAGAAGGTATAGCATATCTCATCAGTGATTTGGATTTGGTTTAGTATTTTAGACCAAATGGATGGAGTAAAAGGTTTCGTGAGAATTCCAGGTGGCATCCTTCTGATCTGCCTCTGGCTGCTGCTGCTGTCTTTTTACTCGGCTGATTAACTTCCTCCTCTGCACGGCAGGGACACGGTCAGTTCGTGCAGTACTGTCAAACACCCGGACCCTCAAATTTCACTTCCATATTTACATTGCTTTTATAATATCCACGCAGAGCAGGCAGCTATAAATACTAGTTTAAACCTTTAAAGCAATATGTGAAGTTTCATCAACCAAACAAAAAGTCCTGCCTACAACTCCTCCTGTGGGAGGAATTTCTTCACAGAAAGGATCATTAAACATTGGAATGGATTGCCCAGAGAGGCGGTGGAGGCACCGGCCCTGGAGCTGTTTAAGGAAAGACTGGATGTGGTCTGGCTGAAAAGGTGGTGATCGGTCATAGTTTGGACTCGATGATCCCAGAGGTCTTTTCCAACCTCATTGATTCTATGATTCTTCGAAAATTAGAAACAAAAATTGCAGGTTTTGTCATCGGAGCTGTTTAGAGACAAGGAAGAAAGGAGACTCCCGAATTCNGTGAAGTATGAAAGAACTGAAAGAGAAGCATAGAAGGTATAGCATATCTCATCAGTGATTTGGATTTGGTTTAGTATTTTAGACCAAATGGATGGAGTAAAAGGTTTCGTGAGAATTCCAGGTGGCATCCTTCTGATCTGCCTCTGGCTGCTGCTGCTGTCTTTTTACTCGGCTGATTAACTTCCTCCTCTGCACGGCAGGGACACGGTCAGTTCGTGCAGTACTGTCAAACACCCGGACCCTCAAATTTCACTTCCATATTTACATTGCTTTTATAATATCCACGCAGAGCAGGCAGCTATAAATACTAGTTTAAACCTTTAAAGCAATATGTGAAGTTTCATCAACCAAACAAAAAGTCCTGCCTACAACTCCTCCTGTGGGAGGAATTTCTTCACAGAAAGGATCATTAAACATTGGAATGGATTGCCCAGAGAGGCGGTGGAGGCACCGGCCCTGGAGCTGTTTAAGGAAAGACTGGATGTGGTCTGGCTGAAAAGGTGGTGATCGGTCATAGTTTGGACTCGATGATCCCAGAGGTCTTTTCCAACCTCATTGATTCTATGATTCTTCGAAAATTAGAAACAAAAATTGCAGGTTTTGTCATCGGAGCTGTTTAGAGACAAGGAAGAAAGGAGACTCCCGAATTCTTTCTTCCTGTTAGAATTTACCAAATGTTAATTCTCCAAATCGGGCTGTAGAATTTCACTTGCAGTTAGCCCGTCTAACCAAAGCTACCACAGCGAGTTCGACTGGGAAAGCGTTCAACTTACACCTGACGGGGAAAATCACCCCCTCCGTGCCACAAAAAACGGGGCGGGGGGCTTTCCGAACACCAGCTTCCTCCCGTCAGAGCCGCCAGCAGAATCGAGGTCATTTAGGGAAAGGGGAGTGGGAAAAAGAAAGCACACACACATACAAACCAAACCCGGCCGAGGTTTATTGCGAAGTTGCTGCGGGCGCAGCTCCCAACTTTTGTCTGGCGGCGGCAGCGCCGGGCGCGGCCGCAGGGGGAGCCCCGCGCCGCCGGACCCCCGCCTGCTGTCGGCCCCGCCGGGCAC
>VZTR01028065.1:297721-377947 GCA_013400775.1 Chaetops frenatus | reverse complement strand
CCCCGGCGCGGCCTGGCGAGCCGCCGGCCGGGCCTGGCCCGGCGTGACCCCGTGGGGCAGGGGAGCCGCAGCCGCCGCCGCCGCCCCTAGAGGGTTGAGCCGAGGGCTGGGGAGTTCAAGGGCATGGGGAGCGGCAGCCCGGGGCTGTGAGGGGTGAAGGGCACCCGGGAAGGGGCTCAGCCCCCCGTCCTGAGGGCTGGAGCCGTCCGCTCTGCGCGCCCAGAGAGGCTCTTGCCAGCAGCTGAAAGGACTGCTTGGGCGAACAGATCTCCTGAGGATGAGATCTCCATAATTTCCTGTGGAAAAGTCTTTTCACAGTCTGGTGAGCCGCATTATTAAGAAATCCCCTTGATATCCAGGCTATCGGGAGTGCGCCCTTGCTTCTCCCGTCGCGCCAGTCACCGGAAACGTCCCGTGTGTTTTGCCCCAACCTGCGCTTCATGTTCCTTGCTCGATCCTTGGAAAGCTCATTTCTCCCCACTTCCCTCCTTACCACAGACGCATGTCAGAGGGGCGAAGAATACAACGCATTACCGTACACAGGGTGCCTAAATGCTTTTCAGATTACTTACAAACTATAACCCTTCAACCTATTCACGAACTCAGTCCCTTCTCACCGATGTAAGAATCATTCTCTCACCGTTCGTTGCCCTATACAGAACTTTAACGCAGTGCCTGCACATAAGCCCCGAAACCAAAAGCTTTGTGAAAGAAACGTAGCTGAGGAACACAAGCATACAGTTGTAGGAGACTAAGTCTCAACCTTTTAATTTTCACACTGGTTTGGCACTGCTGGGCAAGTCATTTCAGTGCTTCTTGCTTCTTTAACCAAAAAGAATGGTATCGTGAAATTACTGAGCACGTGGTTCTGATTGTTAGGCTCAAGCAAGCTTTATCCAAGTACTTTTGTTGTTTAAAGATGGAAAGTGTGATAATCTTTTAGTAAAATACAATAAATTTTAAAACTATACTTTTCTGTTTTACCTGCATACTCCCACATCTTTCTTTTCAAGATTACAGTCTAAAAGTATGGTAGAATGTGTACTTAAAAATAGAAAATACGCAACAATGACATCAGGCTATATAATAAGTAAATCAGCTTTTTAAATATCCAAGAAAAAAAAAATCTTACTCTGAATAGCACCAATTTTTTAGTTTTATGAGATACTCAAAAATACAGTGCATTTCTGAGTAAGAACTGTAATGTCTCATCTGACATTCTCTATTTAAAGCTTGTGATCTGTATCAGCAACAGTACTTCATCTCCTGTCCCAGAATCTGCAGTGTCTTTCAAAATTGGAGTAGTTGTGCTCCGTGAGGTTGGTTTTGGTAGGTTTTATATCCTTTGTTTCTTCATTTATTTGTTTCAAGGTTATGAAGGGATGTAGTAATTTCATACACTTGTAGGCTAAAGGAGTATTTTAATTAAAAACCTACAAGGGGTTCTGTGAATGGTATTTGGAAATCACATCCTTTCAGCCTTCCAAAGTAGGAATAGAAGGAAACTGCAAGAGACTGCCCCTTACCAAACACCAGGAGATAAGTTCAGTAACAGTAAAACATCACATATATAAGGACAAATAATGTACTTTAACATTTCTGTCCTATAGTACTAATAGGCCATGAAATTCAGACATGGTTTTCAAATTCTGTTGGTCTGGAAATGAATGTTGATCTTCAAGTTTTTGTACTCATCACAAAAATATCCCCATTTTGGGAAAACCAACAGATGAGTGGCCCAAAAAAGGGCCCAGGCTGCAGCAGTTATAGTGGATGTCATAACTCAGGATTGCAGTCACTGGCAGGGCTGTTTGAGGAAGCTTGCATAACATCTGCTTGCAACATGCCTGATTTAAACCAGCACTCCTCCTCTCATGAACACTGATGACTTTCAAAAAGTAAAATAAACTTAGTCAATATGCAAGCAAATTGATTTTCCTGGGTGCCTGTCCAGATCTGCTTGAAATAACAGAAAAGCCCCAACTCAAAAGCTATTTATTCTATATTTTCTAGATATTTATATCACAGTTGTGTCCTTTTTTTTTTTGTGTTCTGAGCTCATTCATGTGAGCCATACCCAGAGAGCATTCTTTATGATGCCGGAGGGACTACTGTGGAGAGATTGATGTAGTTAAAAATCCCTGATCTCTGCTTTGAACATTTGTAGTGCTTCATTCTCATTATGTTAGCATGGTAGGAAACACGGAAAGACATGCTTCATTCTGGATGTTTATTCCCTATGTTGTTTTTCACAGATGGTTTTATTTACAGGTTTCTTAGTTGTCTTGTTCCTCTTAGAAGGTGTGGCTGGTTATTTTGACTCAAATAGCTTATGGCTTTGTAGCTTCCATGTCAGCCTCATCACCATTTTTAGTACTGACAATATAAATAAATCAATCATAAGTTACAAGGTTTGCTTGGTAGCTTTGATTGGATTTTTTTTAATGCAGAGAACATGTTAACATAGGATTAATATTTTATATCACACATACTTAGAGATTTAAATGTGGTTTTACAATGAAAGATGAATTACTGTAGAAATGGATTTAGAGTCATTTCACTAATCCAAGAATTTACTTGTTCCCATTTTTGCTATGTGTTGTTGGTTCAAGTGTCATATGAAGACAGAACAGCATTAAAAACCTATTTAGACTCCTTTCAGTGCTCTACATGCAAGAAATGCTTGGGGGAAAAATAGTAAGAACCCTGAGTGGTGAGAGACAATGAAAAAATTAAGAGTAGAAGGACTGAAGCCACATTCCACTAAGTATTACAAAAAAAAAAAAGAAAATGTAGAGCTCATCCGCAGTAAGATTCAGTTTCAAAATATGTGGTTCAGTTTTATAGACAGATGTCTAAATGCTTCTACAAGTAAACCATTGGGAAGGACCATATTTCAAATGGAACCAGTTTATAATGAATGCTGAAGCTTACAGCAGTGCTCAACGTCCTTTTATGTCCAGTTGTTCAGAAAAGAGATTAAGATATCTGAAAAATGTATTAAGAAGAAGCCACACCATCTGCTGAGGCAGACACACCATTGGGAAATTGGAAAAATATGAAAAATTACTTTAGCAAAAAAGTCCCTTTCCATTAAAAAAGAGTTGGGGAATGAAGTTGTATTGGGAGAACATGAGGTAAAAAGACGGTAAAAAATTACCCAGGATGGAAAGCCTTGTTTGCTACATGAATGGTATTTAATGACACAAGAAATATTTGGAGATGAAAGATTTTGTTGTCACATGTCCCTATTTTACAAGGAAATCAGGAATTACAACGGAAGTCTTTAATCCCTTATTCAGAACTTTTGCAGAGTTTCTTCCTAGTAAGGACCAGAGGGCTCTATTCAGTGAGTTACCATTTGCTTCAATCATGGTCAATTTACCAGAGATTACTTTGCAATATCTCTGAATAGCAGTAACATTCTAAAGAATGGAAATCAAATCATCTTTTCAGGCCTCTATTTATAAGCTCATATGTGCGCCTCTCAATCATGCTGTCAACTCCTCCTGGTTTCAGTTGAATCTTGAAATAAAAAAAGATTCACAAGAGATCTTGCTTTTGTAAACCCACCCTAAGCCTTTTCCTGAGCAGGATTTTAGGAAATTAAGATTGTGTGGTTACCCCTTTGAGAAGTGTCCATTATGAAGACATGCCTAAGGGATATAAGTTTGGAAACTTTGAACAAGCAGTGTCCAGTAATCAGGATTGGTATTACCTTGAACTGGTACACAGAACAAGATACATATCACTCCACATTGCAGGCAATTTGCTATGTTATGAAAGAAGCCTCATGATTTGAAGACTACCCTTGTCATTTAAAAATGGATAATAGTTATGATTTCAAATTAAATAGTTAATGTTCAGCACCATTATCAGCTCACCTATCTGAAGATTATTTCCCCTGCTAGATAACATCAGTGCAACTTGAAGCCGGATCAGAGAGTAGATTTCTTAGATAATATTAAAAGGGAGTGGTAAAACTTACCTCCTAATATTTCAAAATTATCTTCCCATCACATCTGGCCATTAGCTTCCATAACATTTTTCCTGTTGAGCTAAGGTCACAGTGGATAGTTTTTCTAATAATAATAATTGTGTGAAACTCACAGGCTGATGATATTGCAGCTAGGCATCTGCAGGGTCTGTTTTTCCCTATCATTCAGGCTGTAAATTACTTCCATCTTGGACGAAAGTGGCAAATCACATCACTTTGGTGCTTATGATCATTAATCAGATGAAAGTAGCACCACCAGCCTGTTACTATGCTGGGTGATGTATAGCTTTGTAGTAAAAAACAGACTCTGTCCTAAAATGCTCACAATAAAAATAGGCATTTATGAACACATGTGTAGATAGGCTTCAGCACCATACAAATGCATAACGGCTTGATTAGGATCACATGGTAAGTCCATTAAAAACATTATTGGTTCATAAATCTCCCGAGTCCTCACACAATCTTCACTTTCGGAGTGTGTTTTCTTGTTACAGATCCAAGAACGAGCTCATAAAATACACTACCATGTCATCGTTGTAGTTTCACTTAAGTGTCTTTGAGCATTCATGATACATTATTTCCAAGTGTGTTTTATTTGGTACAAATGGTTGCTCAGGCTGCCTTGAATTTTTCATGGGCTTACGCATTTCATGCTAATTTTAAAATGGAAGCTATATTGAATTTTCTTGTGTATTTACAGTCCAAGAGTCCAACAACATGTATACTCCTTTCAATGCGTGGGAATAATAACTTCATCATGAATGCTGATTCACCCATGAAACAACGACTTGCTTTTCCAGTGCACAGCTGACTTCCTAGAAGCATCAGTTCCTTGAACTGCTCCCTCATGTGTGACAGCCTAGAAGGTTTAACATTCCTTCAAGGACTATTCATCCTATGCAGAAGAATGTGCTGTCTTAGTCAGTGGAATTGCTCTTTTCAGGATAACCAGGCCCTGTTTTCTTATTTATTTTGCAGTCCCAGTTCCCTCACAGTCTGTTCCTGCTCTGTGTGCACACACTTACAAAAGGCTTCAGGCAACAACTCCTCTCTCAAGTTAAGGTCAATCAATACAGCTGATGTTTAATTATAGGTAGCTGACAGTGTCCTGTGGCATAGGCTAACCTTGTTAAATGTAAGGTTTAAAAATATCCCTTCAAAATTAATTTTCTGCTTGTTTTTAGATGCCCTGTGTGTGCTGATTCTCCTGTGACCTTGACAGGACTGGAAGTGACAGCTAAAACCCTGCTTTACTTTGTTCAACAGTGAGATTCACTCCTACATTATAAAACAAGTTTGGGGGTTGTCACTATCTTCCACGCCAGTGCATCTGATCTCTCCCGACAAAGGGGCATGAGATGGTTTTATTCATCTCATGAATACCCTGTTAGAGGTTTTTCAGCAGACACAGTCTGGGCTGTTTGCTTCTATTCACCACACAATAAGAAAAGAACCATTTGCTTCTGTTCATCTAGTGTACTGCCAAAGAATAAGCTGTATGAAATGCACGGAGTCTAAAAGGATTTTAGTGATGTCTTGATTGTAACAATACTCTAACTTGAAAATTTACAGCTTTAAAGAAAATATTTTTTATATTATACAAGAGTTGCAGATCTTTCTTAAGATTTTTGTTACTACTATGCTTTGTCAACAGTTTGACTCCTGAGGGAGGACAGCTCTACTTAGAAGAGCTTTTAAGAAACCACTGAATTCACTAGGACACTGATTCCTATTGTAGGAGGTCAGCATGTCTCAGCTGTACTCTGATTTCCAGTAATAGACCTACTCTTCTAAATCAAGAAGTGACTGCAGCCAGGACACCTGCACCATCACACCAGGTAAGTCCAACCTCACCTGCTTACCTTGGGGTCTATCAAATTGTTGCTGAAAGGACCCCCAGGAAAGGGTTAAGCATATTAATGAACTTGTGTGTTTAATGAAACTGAGATAGTGTACTTAAAATATTGAAAGAAAATTTAAAATAGTCCAGCACTGCTAAACAACTTTCTGATGTTTTAGCTTAGGGTTTTATAAATTCCTTGACTTTTCTACAGTGTCATGATATCTGTGGTGTAAGTTCTAAATATATAAAACCTGTTTAATAGAATCAGTAATACTTGTAACAAACAAGTACCTTCTCTTCGAAAATGTCAGTGTTTTAAACATTAAACAAAAACAGGGAGAATAGAATCTCAGCAATCTGTGTTTTGAAATGTACGACTCCATGTATTTTAACCGAAACAAAAGGCAAATTTCTTACTATCTTCCCTGAAGATTCATAAGTAGGAGCTCTAATTAGATCTCATCCAGTTAAAACTTAACAATTAATCCAAACTGCCTTCAAAAGGTTCATTGCATTGTGACGTGCATTATAAAGAGAAAGAAATTATAGCTGTCAAGTGCCAGATTTTACTTCTGTTACTCACCCATCACTGAACTTTGAGACTAAGCATCTTATTTTAATATTTCAGAACAATGTGATTTTAATTGTTACGATTAAGGGGTTGCAGAAACCTGTCCCACGTGAAGACGGCACTCAATGAAGTATTACCTCTGCTTTTAGAATTACCTTTGATAGCACTTGTAAATTCACAGTGGATTTCCCATTAATTAGTGTGAATTAGATAGTTGTGGCTGTTCAGTTTAGGTTAATTCTAAATGTTTTACAGTGCATCGCTAATTATTGGAGGAAAAAAGCCCAACCCTTATTAAACAGACCGCAGGTGCAAGGGATGCGTTCACTCTGTTCCGTGTGTTTTTCTAGGGGCTGGCAGCTTCTCCGCGGCGTTGGCCTTGGATAGGTCCTGGCACCACCACGGGACCTCCTCGTCCCGCAGAGAGCGGCTTCTCCAAGGCCCAGCACAGCGCAGGGAATTCGGCTCAATGCTTCCTCCCTTCCCCAGAAATCCATCGCATTTCCCCGTCTGATTCACCCTCGGGAGCTCTTATTCCCAGACACCGCACCGCTCTTTTGTCCTCGGTGCGAGGCCTGGGCTGAGCTCCTTTTCACATATGTCAACATTCGCCCGTACTTAGCGCTCGCCGCACAATGAGCCATTCCCGCTGTCCAAAGGGCTCAGCGTGCGGCTGCTCCCGCGGGGGCGCGGGGCCGGGCGGCTGCCCAAACACCGGGACTGTTGTACATGCCGCGGCTTGACAGACGGACACACAGACCGTGTCCTTTGTTCCGCAGTCGGGACAGAGCTGCCTTCGCAGTCTCAGGCCGGGCAGGAATGTTTATCTCTGCTGTGCTGCGCAAGGTCTTGCCCGGGCACCTCCGCAGGGGCGCGGGGGGTTCGGTTAGTAAAGGCGAACCGCGCTGAGCCACAGGCACCCCAGCTCTCGCCTCTCCCTGGAGGACACAGGCAGGGCAGGGCCCCGCTCCCCCTGGCGAAGCCGCGTTTCGCCCCCGCACAGCGGGTGCGGATCCCTACGAACATTCCCCGCTCCCCACAGCGGTACCGGGGCGGGGCTCTGCCCGCCCCGCCCGGCGCCGCCGCGCCTGCGCCGCTCAAGGCGGGACACTGAGGAGTTCCGCGGTGGGCGGCTGGTGCGGGGCTGGGCGCTGCGGGACGGGCGGGTGAGTTCGCTGCGGAGGCAGGCTGGGCGAGTTTGCTGCAGGAACAGGCCGGGTAGGGGCAGCGCGTTCCGCAAAGCCGGCTCTCCCTCGGCTCCTGCCGGCGCTCGGACTTTGCCCGCGGCCGTCCCTGGGGCAGGCGGGCGCACTGAGCCTCCCCGGTGCGTCCGCCTGAGGGCTTCGCCCCCCTCCGAATCGGCCGCTTCCTGCAGCAGGAGCGGCCCTCGGGGGACCGGGCCCCGCCTGGTCCCTGTCGGGGAGCTCTCGGCACAGCGGTATTGCCTCATCGCCTAAAAATACCTCCTGGCCGGCCGCCGGGGCGGGGGCCGCGCTCGGCGGACGGGTTTGGCCCCGGCGGGAGGCGCGGAGCGTGTGCCTGGCTTGGCTCTCGGGGTGCGGGTGAGTTCAGGTGTCGCAGCCGCGGCGTTGTCCAAAATAGGTTCTTTGATCTGCTGTGTATGAGGCTAATCCATGCACAGAGCCAAGGTACCTAATTTATTTGCAGTACTGAGCAGAAAAAAGGGCTGGGTGGTAAAGCCACCAAACCGGCAGGAAGACTATCAAAACTTCTGACTGTTTATACATGTTAGCAAAGATAGCCATTAATTTTCACTGGCTACAAGTTTATATAGTTCTCTAATTAACTGGCATTCTGGCTTTTACGGGTTAAATTATTCCCTTGCTTCTCGTGCTAAGTAGTCTGCGTGCTCAGTCTTTCTCTTTTCGGTAGGTAGTTTTTGTTTGAGTTGTTTGCCTATGGGTTGCTGGTCGCGATTTTGCCTGGCCGGAATGACCTTTTACCCGCTTGGAAGCGACTTCAGCACAGTTGCTGAGTTGGCTTCATTAATTTCTTCTTTATCGTGGAAGTTCTCCCCAATGTCCTTGTGGTTTGTAAATTCTGTGTTGTGTCCACCATCAGTGGTACATCCTTCTTCCCAAGCTTTGTTAGCTTCCCCTTAGGTCTGAGATCGTTCAAACATATCAACTCCTAAACCTTAACAAGGTAATTCTACAGGCAAGTAATTCATCTTTCTAACACCTGGACATCAAGGTTGGGGACAGATTTCTTTCCGAGTGCACAGCTTCTTTAGCCAGCTGGAGAGAAAGCATGAATGCTGTGGTTTGTACCTGAGCGCATCAGTCACGTTCAGGCCATTAGGTTTGGTGCTCACCTCGCTGTTAATTTGTCCTTGCCATTTCTCTGTAGCCTCCCGTCTCTCTGTGGCACAGCACAGTGCAATTTTCAGCTGTAGTTTCTGTGCGGTGCAGGGACAGACTGTGGTGTGCTGCGAGCAGCTCTCAACTGGAGTTTGTCCTGCCAGGGTTAGTAAGGGGTTAGCAGGCTGTCAGGGGAGTGGGCTGCATGTGCTCCTGTGGGTATTTCTGCCCTTCACAGCCAGGAAAGCCTCACAGATCGTTACTGTTTTGTTTTTCTTGTGTTAAAATAACTGGAAGTGTGGGCTCAACAGTATTGACCATAAAATTATTTGCCAAAACAAATATGCCTATTGAGGGCTGCCTGTTTGGAAGCCCTGGCTGTGAAAGGCCACTGCTGGGTCAGTGTCCCATCTTCATGGGGCTGGAAAGCCCCTGGGGTTGTGTGGGAATGTCCAGGAGTATCCTAACCCCAGTTAATAGACGTAGCTGTGATGGGCTGCTGGCATTTGCAGCTTCTTCCCATGTTTTAAGTTTAGTTTCCGGGGGTGGTAGTTCAGTTCTGAAGTTCCTTTTGCCACTGATGCAAAAATTACATACCAAAATTCTTAGCATTTTAAACGGCAACAAGGAGTGTCTGTCAGAAGTTGGTGAGAGGAGGTGGTTTGTGCTGGCTGGGTTGACATGCTGAGCTGAAGTGCTTGCAGTGCATTCTGATCGCTATGTCGTAATGGCTTTTGGCCATAATAAACATCAATATGCTGTATAGGATGATTCTTCACCTAGAGAGATTAACACAAACATTTCTTCTAAGTGTAATTGCTGTTGTACTTTAGAAGGAACAGCAGCTTTCACAGCTGACCGGTTTTGAATACTGTTCATCCACATTTGAGGCCAGCCTAATGTAGCCGAAAAGCTAATTTGAAGAGCTGCTTCGTTGTGTCTGTTTCTTTTTAACGTCTCTGATGACAAGTAACAGAGGATCAGCAAAAGCAGATGGCAGGAGGTGGCTCTTGTTGCTTTGGGGAGTAGCCTGCTGGAGTGAAAGATTAGAAGATAAGCACATTAACACAAACCACGAATAATTACTTTGGGTTAAACAGAAAAAAAAACTTTGTGCAAGAGTGTGTTAAAGCCAAATTTGAGAGAAGTTTGAAAAAATTACACTTTTTAAGCATTCCAGTTTCACTCTGCTCACTTAATACTGCGAGTTTTTTTTTTTTCCAAAGTGCAGTACAGAGTTCCAAGAGCAATGAAGAGGTATACATATAACATCATCATGTACCAGCACAGGCTTGCCTGATAGATGTAGAGCTCTGGCAGAACATCTGTGGGGAAAAAAAAGACTGTACCTCATCTTGTGTGACATTTCAAAGGTGTGCAAAATATGTTTTGACTTAATGTGTAACAGCACCAGTTAAATTTAACGTTGACTATTGTAGGGTCTTTTTGGAGGCTTATATATTTTTCTACAGAATGTGTCTCACATTGATTTTAACTTTCAAGTTGAAAGAATACAGTATAAAAGTCCCAAGGAGCATAAATTAGTACTGCTTGTGGTAGGGGTTTTTTGGTTAGTGCTGCAGTGAATGTTGTTTTCCCCTAAACTCCACATTTTGTTAAATTAGATCTCAAGATTACATAAAATTTGTATTAGTGGTGCTGTGCATACTGCTTTGTTCAGGGATGTGATGACTGTCATTGCTTAGTTTGATGCTCTCTAAAAACCACGTACAATGTCATAACTTAGTCCTGAGTCTGCCAGGAGCAGACCATCATCTGTAACCAGTGGTTCTCATGGTTAACTCTGAACACAGTTGCAACTTAAAATTCCTGGTTTTCTGTGGGTTTTTCCAATCTTAGAGTGATTTTGGTTTTTTAAGGATGTTTTTGGAAGTTTCTGGCTTTTAGTGACTTTCTGTGACTTTTTCAGAGCATTCAGAAGTGACTGTAAGGAGATCAATGTGGGATTCTTCATTTCTTTTGACTCAGCAGACTAATCCTGTATCATATTAAGTACTTAAAAATCCAGGATTTTCATGCCAGCTGACTGTAGGCCAGAAATGATAATTCACAGTTTCTGAGTTGCTGCAACAAAGTCTTGAGGTAAGGTAGGAAGGGCCCCTTTAAGTAACGCACAGTTAAGGTGAAGGTTGCTCAAATGCCTGCAGTGGCAGTGCAGTTTTTCTGCAACCATCTCATAATGCTCTGTAAAATCAGGGAAGTTTAAACCATGCCACTCACAAAAGGAATGTGGTATTTTCCCTCTCTTTACAGAAGTATGGGCATGTATTTTCACATCACCCTCTTATTGTTGTGGAATGTATTTTGTACGTTTATGAAAAAGTAACCTTGCTCCTGAACGTCTGGAACAGATGCATGGTTCACGTGTCATTAAATTAGAAACTCCAGGAAAACAACGAACCATCTGGAGACTTGGTGGGAGGGGAGGTTGAGGTATCTGGTTAAATGTATTATCAACACACGAAAAAATATAAGGAGTGCTTCAGCTACAAAAGCAGGCAAAGTGTAATAGGCATTTTGTTGTGGTTTGTTTTTAAATCATTTTTTTTTTGTAATTAGGGGAAGCACCAGAATGAAAGACATGGACAATATCAAAACTGTAAAGAAAGAATGGTAGGTGCCAGTTCTCCTCATTTTTCATCTTCCTTTCCCACTGCTGTTTGTGTGTCCTGTCATTACTTTTCAAACTTTATGTTAAATTCTCAAATACAATATTTTTAGTGTTCATCTGTTCCACATATACTGAAAGTTTCAAAAAAATCCTATTCTTTCACTGAAGGATTTTTCATACACCTGAAATGTTTCCTAGATGCAAGAAGCTGTGTAAATATCTTTATTTAAAATAGTTAGGCAGCCTTTCCAATTGCTAATTCACTGTGCAGCTCTGCGTCTGATATGGAGGTGTTTGCTTTTCCGGTTCTGTTTCTGAGGTAAAGCATAATGAATACCTACATTAATGCTTCAAGTTTCTTTTGTTCTATTAGAAAACTAAAATGGGGACAGCATACTTCTGAAATTTTTTCTTTAAAGTTGTTGAGGTTTTCTTTTGTTTAAGATGTTAATCTCCAGGGATTCTTAGTGTTGCATAGATGCACCGCAAACAATTCCATTTTATGCAAATATATCTAGTTACCATTCCAGTAAGCATTGCTGCTCTTGAATTCAATGCAGAGCTTTATGTAAAACTGGATATTTTTTCAAGAGCTGGGATTTTTATTTTTTGAATTGCTTAAAATAGACTTTTCTGAATCTCCAGTAGGAATAACTCCTGCAATGTTTACAAAAAGCTCTATAATCTTCTTACTATGCAAAGAACCTATACTGAGATAATCATTCAGGTTGCGTATTTCTGCATTTTGATTGGTGAAAATCTAACAGAAACAGCTGTCATATATACAGTGTTCTATAAAAAGATGTGGTTGATACATCTTTTTTAATACCCTGGCAGTCTCCACAGTGTTGAAGGCTTCTACTGTGTTGCTCCAGAGGTGTTGAGTCACTTGAGTTTCCCTAGTGCACTTTCCAAAACAATAATGGTGGTTCTTAGATGGTGCTGGGAATGGGGAGGTTCAAGTGGGGGTGGAGGAGTAAATCCTAGGGCAATTTTCTTGTATATTTTAAAACTTATGGCAGAGGAACCCAAGTTTGTATCACAGAAATAAGGAAAGCCCTTCGTTGGTGTGGAGCTACGTGTATGATGGTTAGAGGTATGAATCATCCAACTTGCATTCCTTGCTCAGATACCAAGTTTAGAAGCTTTGCATAGATTAGTTCATCTTTTCTGATGATGTTCTTTAGCTTGTGCTTTTGAAGTGCAAATAGTAGCAGTTAAGAGATAGGTAAGAAGTTTATAGGAATGGCACAATGCAAAGTTGACCTAATGTTTTGTAACAGCTGAGTAAGCTGGGTGTAGGGGAGTGTGCCTTCTATACTTCTTGGTACTTGAGCTTCTGAGGTACCTACTTGTCTTCTAATGTGTCCTCTGATGAGTCATTTTTACTTCTTTGTTCTGCAGGGTGTGTAAATCAGGAACTGACGATCAAATTTTGAACAGTACAGAAGAAAACTGTGACTACTTTGTAGATAACCTGTTTGAAGAAGCTCAGAAGGTTGGTGCTATGTGTGTGCCCCCAACTACAGTCAAGAACCAGGTAGGCCGTGAAATAAAAATAATCATGTTTGATATAACAGCACTCCAGGAGCATTCTGGAAAACAGTTACTGAAGTCCAGCAGTCTTTTCCAGTACATCAGTAAAAAAATGCACACAGAATTTAGAGAGCTATAGGAAGAGCCTCCCATCTCCCAGTCAGCCAGGCCTTTGCTGCTGGGCTATTGGCTCTTACTGCTTTATAGTGGGTTTAGGGGTGTTCTAGAACCAATGCTGACATTGGCTAATGCACTTCTGCTTTATTATTAAGGAGACTGAGGTGAGCAGGAGTTCAAGGAATTACAAGTACTGTTACATAAGAAGTTATTTAAGGAGCTGGAGCCTTTTTATGCAGAGGCATAGCCCAAATATTTTTCATTTGGTCTTATTCATATAATTACGCTTGTAGTGGGATGTTCAGTGTGGGTTTGTATCTCAGTGGTTCTGTCCTTTTCATGTTTTCCTGTTACTCATCAAAGACTGGTAAGGGGAGGGAGAAAAGGCCATGCAGAACAAAAATGCCAAGAAGAAATTTGGAGTGGGCATTGCTAGAAATTATGTTCATGGATCCTTAACTGACCCTGGAAGAAACGAAATGTCAGGAGCAATATCTTATATTGCACTCCTGAAATAGTGTTCCATGGCATTAGTTGTGTCAATGCTTAAATGGGAAGTTGGTGTGGAATAATCAGTCCTTAAATTTGCATACTGGCTCACTGTAGAGGAACCTTCCCATAATTAGAACTCTTTCCATATGCGTTGGTGCCATGAGACACAAGAGTTTTTGATGAAATCTAATCCTGCTAAGTGCTGTCGACTTCTTTTGACAGATTACCCAACTGAAAGAGAAGGAATTTTATTCAGCAGTTTGCACATGCTGTTTATTTATGTAGCAATCACCTAACAAGTTAAACTGAAAATAAAAAACCAAAAACCCCAAACTTTTCAGGTACTATCAAGCCTCATTGAAACTAATTTCCAGCTGGGGTGAATTCTGCATTTGTCTATACCTCATCTGTGGCCGAGTATCTATCAGGACAATGTTATTGCAGGGATCAGACCTGAATAACCAAAGGCTCCCTTAAATGGCATGCTGCATTAATATGAAAATACAATTCCAAATATCGATCTTACAGTTGGAGAGATTTCAGTAAACATTGCAAAGGCTACAAGTTGGAGCAGTGGATCATTTCTGGCAAAGTTAAGGAATTACTGAGAATTTATTTTTTCATTCCCCTAACCACCAAGGTTTTGAATACACCCAGGAATTCTAGGGTAACATAAGTGTATGACTGTCTGAAAGTAAATTTTCTAATATTTGCTGCATCTCCTGAGTGAAAGGCTTTTGCATACATCATCTCAATGCCTTTACCTTGGGAAAATCTTCCTGAATGATTGAAACAAGGCTTTACCCTAATAAATCCCCAGCTGGACTATTCTGGCAGTTGGTGTTCCAACACCAGGCATGTGTGCTCTCAAATTAGCTCTTGAAGAGTTGCAGCTGGCTGGGATAGTCCAGCTCTTTTTTTTTTTTTTTTTTTTTTTTTTTTCCCTGCTGAATTGAAGGAGTGTTCTTCACCTAGGAAGTCAAAATGATTGGGGGAAGGTTTGTTTCTGACATTGATTGACACAAGATCTGTAGAAATGTCACTTACCTCTTGCAGTGGCTGTGCCTCATTGGCACAGGGCCAAGGCAGATTACAGTGAGCCTGCTTTCAGTATTTCTAGTCCATGAAGTGGATGATTTTATAATCACAGGGTATGTGAGTGTACCAAGCTTCTTTTACATCAGTGTTATAATGAGAATCATTCTTTCTCTGTAGGTTGATGTAATCATTAAACTTTGGAAAAATGGATTTACGGTAAATGATGGTGAACTTCGGAGCTACACTGATGTTGCAAACCAGCAGTTCTTGGAGTCCATTAAAAAGGGGTAAGTGAGTTTTGTGTTCCTAACCAGCCTGAGTTAATGTGCTTTGGGTAGCACTTAGCTTATGCTCTAAATTTTTTACGTGGCTTTGCTGCACTGCAGTGTCCCTGTAGGAGCGCAGGCCCTGCCGGTCTCGTTCCTGCAGTGCTAATGGCTGTTGGAACACCAACAGGTTTAAGACAGCTCTCAGTGGCAATAGTTGTACAGTTGCTGATGAATAGATAAAAGCCAGTGCTGGCAGGGGGCACAGCAGGTGCACAGTGAAATAAAGAATAAATCAGTGCCCAATAAGAGCTGCCGATCAAATGGCATTTTGACTAATGAACTCAATGCACAAGGGGTTGAGCGTTTCTGGTTTTATGGTCTTTGTTTTCTTTTTGTTGATGAAAAGCCTTAAATGGGCACAGATGTTCTGTGTAGCATCAAGAAACTCTGATCAGTCTTAGTTTTCTGACATTTTTCTAAATACAAACTTGCTAGTGTGTATATATATAACAATCTTACATAAATTCCTGTGTTAATAGCCGTCTTATGTTTTTTCCTGTGTTAAAGCTTAATGTGCTGTCCTGATTTCTGCTAGTGTTTGCAGTTGTTGCTTTAAAAAAGGAATCTGACCATACTAACCAGTTTTAGTTTGAGCCTTTAATTTGTAGTCTGTTTCCTCACCCCATATAAATGGAGAGGAGAATATAGTTTTATGGACAATGTAATTTAATACCTCCTTATCAAGCATGTGAAATTACTGAGTCATTATAGTTTTATTTTCCATATTTTGCTAGGCCATCAAAAATACAAATTTTACACAATTTCTTCTGTATGGCTGTCACCTGTGTTAGTTGTAATAGCAATTAACTGCACTGTTTAAAGCCCTTTGTGTGCATTCATCAAAAGTTTGCCACTTTTATTCCACTGTTTGCCTGTGAATATGCTAATTATGAGATGGTTTCTGCATAATCATTGATGGTAGAGAAGCATTTAGTACAGCCCCTGTGCCAGCTGAGCCCCACCATCCGAAATTGTACTGTCTGCATCAGAGCTCAGAAACAAAGGCATTGTTGTGTTCTGCTTCATGCAATTAAAGCATTACCAAGGTGATGTTATTGCACTAAAGAGTGAAGCTCTTTATCATATTAGTGATGATAAAATTTTTAGAAGCTGAGATTTGTGTTTGTCATTAAATACATTGTGTCTAAATTCAGTTCTTCCCCTTTAAAAGCCTTTTTGTTTTACTATGGGGATAAAATAATTGAACCCTTTGCAGCAGTGTACGGCAACACTGAACTTCCCACACATCATGTGTTTAGAGTGGTAGCTGCTGAGTAAATTTGAACAACGTTCAACAACTTGCATAATAAGGATTTTTTTATTATACACTTTCTAGTTAATTTGCTGTTTGGGAACTTGAAGTTATTTGTATGCCATACACTTGACCTAACTCTTAGTAAATAGTTGTGAAGTTGTTTTTTAAAAGCGTCATCCTTGAAAGGCCAAATGTTAAGCAGGTATTAATCATTGGTCTATTTTGTATACTGAAAACAGTATAGTACTTCTTTTTTGACCTTTTGTTTTTTTTTCTTAAGGGAACTGCCTTTTGAGCTACGAAAAGCTTTTGATAAGGAGGAGATAGAAGTGAAAGTGGAAGATAAAAAAGATAAGGTGTATTTGTCATCAAAAAAGCCAATGTTTCATCCCTTTTCTGGACATGGTTACAGATTAGGAAGGTGAGTAGGCTGATGTGATCTATGATTGAGTAGCTGAAGGGAACTGTACCTATGGTGAAGGATCAAAATTCAGGTGGGAAGCGATCTCTGGAGTTTTCTAATCTAAGCCCCTGCTCCAAGCGAGGTCACCTGTGGGGATCGATGAGGTTAGTCAGGCTTTTATCCAATTGGGTCTTGAAATCCTGCAAGAGCAGAGGCTGTGCAGCCTTCTTGAGTGTTGGACTATCCTTGTGGGAAAGAATTTTTTCCTTGTATCCAATCTGAATGCCTCTCATTGGAATTTCTGTCCACCATAATGAGCATCACCCCCTCCTGCAGACCCTGGCAGGCTGCTTTTAGATGCCCCACAACCACCACCATCTCTTCCACAGGCTGAACAAGCTGCTCTCCTCCAGCATCTAGTGACAGTGTGAGTGCTCCATCCTGCAGGCATCTTGATGTCTCTCTGTGAAGCTTGAAGGATAATTGGCTCCCACAATCCACTGGATGTGTTGCTGTGTTGATATAGCCAGGAAGCTCTTGTCTTTCTTTGTTCAAGGTCTCAATGTTAGCAGAACTGTTTCCAGCTGAAATGCTGTCACTCTTCCATTCTGTAATTTTAGAGGAAAGAATCTCTTTTTGAGCTGTATGTGCGATAGTTTGAGAAGAGGGGGGAGTATGGCAATCCCATAAAGAGAACTGAAGAAGTAAGAGGTTATTTTGCATTCTCTTAAAATTGTTCAGTAATTATTCATACGTTTGTTGCAGTAAGACATTTTAGCATTCTACAGTGAGCCGTGTCTCTTTTATAGTTGGAGAGTGTCAGCCACTCATGCCAATGCTAAAACTGGACTTGATTTACAACCAAACAGTAACTGCATTTTGGAAGGCTGTTTGGAGTGACAGGCCAGGAGTTCATTTATTTGATCTCCGTGACTTTTGCTTACTCCAGCCCCATTATCTGCTTGACATATCCCTGTCATGCAGGACTTGTGTGCCTGTAAAACCAGGCTTCAGCCTAGGGAACAGGACACATTCAGTGACCAGGAACCTACAGGAGGCATCACAGGTGACACTGCTGACTGACCTGCAGGCTGGGGTTCCTAAGCTGTGGTGCAGCCTTAGGTGAGCAGCTTTTTTCAATTGAGCTGGAAGGATTTGGCTGCTAAGGCCCAGAGGTTGCGCTGAGGAGAAGCCTGACCTGGGAAGGAACAGCTGAGGCAGAGGAAGAAGATAATGTGCAGGGCAAAAACTGATAAAGGTAAAGGGTGAGTGCTTCAGAGAAGCAAGTGTCTGTTTTATGAGTTTCATCTGTTTCTGTAGCACAGTCCATTCAGTTGCTCCATGCTTGAGTAGATACAATAGGAAAAGCCTTCTCAATAGGGAAACCTTCCCTTGAGAGATGGATGAGATGCTGAAAGACTGCTTTTGGTGGCACAGAAATCCTGAGCAAACGGGGGTCAGGAATTTAACCTTATTTTATCTACAAGTAGAGCTGTTCACAGCAAAACCAAAAAGATCCACAGTGTGCTGGGTTTCTGCTCCTAACCAGTGCTAAATGCTAGGTTGTTCAGTCACATGTGCTCTGCCATGCCTACAGCAAGTAATGATCTCGTTTCCCAGTAGGCAAGTTAGGTTTCAGAAACATGCTAATCTGTGAATTTCGGTTGACTGGTCTTGTACACTGAGACATCCTACGAATTGCTCAGCATTTTTTTTTTCCTATTCTTGCTTGTCTATTCTGTTATGCTATCAAAGCCTTTTCCTTAAAGACAAGTAAATATTTTTGCTGATGTTGGAAACATGAGCTGTAAGTGCTGCTGCTCCATAAAGTAGTGCTCACTTCCTGCTGTTAATAAATGTCCATTGCATGAATACACCACACTTGCAGCAGAAAAGCTCTGTGGGGCAGCAACAGAGCTCACTAAGACCTGGAAAAAGTTTTAAGCTATAGAACTCCTTTCCACAGTTGCATTTTTATGATTAGTCAGAAATGAGAGTGACAAATGACTGAAGCTTACAGCCTAGATAAACCTCTGCTTAGCAAATAAACTTAGAAAAATGAGTATACTTGGTCAGTGTTCCCAAGTGGAGGGATTTTGTAATTGATGAACCATTATGAATTTGTCTATTGACTAGTTCTCAAAACTTTTGTTGGGGGACCTAGAAATAACATACATGTTGATATAGCTCAGACAAGCTTGATCCTCTGCCTCTTTGTTTTACAGGATAAATAAATAAGGCATATCACAATTTTCCAATGCACCTTATGAACCTGTGTAACTAATGGGTATACTCTGTTTTATCTATCATTGTCCAGCTGAATTTCATAGTTTGGGATTATGACTAGATTTGAACACCACTTTTCTATTGAGCTTATATATGCTTCTTAGAGACAGCTCAGAAACATGTTAATTAAACTATTGACTGAAATCCCTTGTAGCAAAGCAAGCTTGCTCTGTAACCTCATTAAGGTAAAGCATTGTGTGTCAAGATGCTTAACCATCAGTCAGGGTAAGGCATGAAACCTAACTGCTGGGCTTTCTCGTGGCAGAAAATTGACAGGATGCTCTTATATCTCTTCGATCTCTAGTTTGCATCTTCTGTTGATAATCTTATAAAAGGAATAAGCCTTAGAAGGAGTTATAATGCTTCGATCTCAGGCTAATAAGACTTAGATTCTTGTGTTTTGGCTTTAGTCAAAGCTCCCACCACTAGGTGGCTTTATCTGTCAGTTCTGCAAGAGAAACGTCTTTACATATAGAAGTGCTTTAAATCTTGGTAAATACAGATGTTCTAACTTTCTCCTAAAGCTTCACTTAATGTGTTGGCTTCAGTCTCAAACACACTTGCGATTGAAAGGATCACCTCCAGTGCCTGCTGCATATGGAGATGTGACTGAGGGAAGTTTTTTTGGGAATGACGCCAAAATCTGTGTCCGTGCAAGATACTTGTCTGAGCTGCAGCTGTGGCCAATGTATCCCAGCCCAGCCTGAGCCAGACACTGCGGCTGAGCACCTCTGCAGCCTCTGCTGTCCTGGAGGTGTCTCTCTCATATGAGTTCTGCAGTGTCTGAACCAGCAACTGAGCAAGGAGACAGCAAGAGCTGGGCATTGCTGGACTTGAAGTATGACTTGAAATTTTTTTTTTTGTTCTGCTTGCAAAACTGTTTAACATTATCTTGCTGGTACTCAAGCTTTTCTTCCTGATCTTGAGGGTAATTAAGTTTTATTTCATTTTGAGGTCAAGCATGAACAGAACCTGTTTGTGAGGCAGGTGGGTGCCAGTACATCACCTGTACTAGTAATGCCAGAATATCTTACAGATGTGCCTCTTGTAATTTGTTGGTGCCAAGTCCTTGTGCCCCAGCTGATTTCTGTGTAATGCAAAACAGTTCTATGCCTCTTATCTGTCTCCAGTCACAGGGAACATCTCTTATTGCTCACTTGGAAATAAGATTTCTTGATTCTCATTCTTTTTACTGAGTTTCTATGGAAGATATAAAAAAGTGCCTCTACTGGCTGATACCTAGAAATTAAAGCAGCACTTAACTGGGCAATAAAAGTTTTTTAAATACCTCTGACTAAACTTGCACTGAAGACTCCAGCTTTATTAGTCTGAACATATTAAGTCATTAGCTAATAATACATTAGCTGTGACTTTTCTGCCTTATGAATAAACTATTACAGGTACAAGAACACAAAAATGGGGCTTGTCTGCAAAGCAGGTGTGCAGTATAGTTATGACTTTTACTCTATGGACATCAGTTACCCACTTGTCTCTCAAGAAACTGTAACTCACCAATTTTCTGTGCTCAGAGAGCTATTCTGCAGACTGCCATGTAGTGCTCATGTAGTCAGTGATAACAGCTGAGCTCAGAGAAGAAATGGTAACTCCTTAAATCACTGCTATTGTTCTGCAAGCTGAGAATGTGCCCATTGGACCAGGCCCAATGAGGTCTTAAACTGTACATGCTGAACAAGCTTAGTCGTGAAAGAAGCACTAAGCTCTAGACATTTTTTCAGAATAAAAATTTTTGCCAGGAGTTTTTAAAATTTTTTTACTGTTTGTTTTTTAAGGCCATGCACTTGGACTGAGGTCCATGTATTCTGTCAAGTCATTTTGTGAATCCTTGCCCCTGGGGTTGGGTCAGCTGTTGAAAATGCCTTAGGAAAAAAGAAATCCAAATGTTGTGTGCATCAGTTTGGATTTTTCACATTAAGTCAATTTTTCTGATAGATGAGTAATTCTTCTAAGCTGAGATAGATGATGCTGGAGTCTAAATCAAGGCTAACAACATTCAGCTAAATTGAATTACTGTAATCATGTTACGCTGAAAATTAACTTTGAGTATGTAAATTCAATACTCAACTGCCATAAAGTTTCACCTGTGTGATTAGAGTACAAAAATGCATGAAGAATCTTCAGACAGTTTTGTCTCTTGTATATTCATGTCTAATTCTCAGATTTTTAAGTTCCTTCCCATCTTACAAAAATGTTAAACACAAGCAAACTGAAATTCTTTAGCATGTTTTAGTCTTTAAGCATACACGTATGAAAAAAAAAGGAAGAAAGAAAAAAAGCTGCTATTTATGTCAGTGGCCCTATATTTGTTAAAATAAAAAGTCATCAGCACACTCTGCTACAGGGTAAAAGCTCCAGAAGCAGAGGTCTAGAGGGAAGTTTGAGCTTGCCTGTGTCCACATAAGCCATAACCTCATGTGGCTTTTCTTTTCAGTGCTACTCCAAAGATAATCTCTAAAGTGAGAAATGATCATCCAGGACCTGATGACAAAAGACATCTACCTTTAGTACCCTTGAATGATTTGGAGCCAATCACCAACATCCAGATCTGGTTAGCTGATGGGGAAAGGATAATTCAGAAATTCAATGTTTCTCACAGGTAAGATGTATTTTACCACTGTCATGTAGATTTGTATCTGATCTATTTGTCTTAATGCCTGTACATTTAAGTCTTTAATTTCTATGAATAATCTATCTCCTCAGTTCACTTAGCATTGGACTGCTCTTCAGTTGTATCTGGAAAACCTTTGAAATTTTGAGAAATCTTTTAGCTGTCAAGAAAGGAGCATAAGAGAAATGTGAGCTGTTAAAAGTCAGCTCAGAACTGAGCATAAAGGAAAATCTGAGGAAGCTTTAGGAATTCTTTGTAGGTCAGTTAAAGTTAAGGTGTACATATATTGCTCATTACTAGAGGAAATAGCTTTTAACATGATAGATCTCCCACAAAACAACTACATCTGGAGCAAATGGCTTAGTAAAAAGCCAGCTGATCATTGGGCATAGGCAGCACCACAGGTGGGAGCTGGAAAAAGGGACTTAGAGTTGAGCGAGAGAAACCTCTGGGGAGGGCTGGAGTCGGTCCACTGGGCAGGGAGGTTCATCTCCTGCACATCAGCATGGACAGAATAGAATGCACACAGCATGTTTAATTCTTAATTAATAAAATTTATTATTATCAGCCTCTGGTTCCCAAAGAGGCTGAGAAATGAGGATCATATCAGAAGGTGTCAGCACGGCGCGTGTATGCAGGAGCTTTTAGAAAGTGGGAGTAACACTTTACCATTAAATTGTAGAGCTACTGTCTTTAGAGACCTTTCTTAAATCCAAGTTTGAGAAATTACTCCAGTACTATACAGTGATGGTGTGTGGAGAGGATATGTTGCCTGTGCTTCTCTGTGAAGCAATTTAAAGATATCAACAGATTTAATACAACCCAGGCTGCTGTCAGGATAAGCTGTGTGTGTCTGTCGCTGGTCAGAAGGAAGGCTCAGCTGTTGAAGGTTAATGACTGTAGTTTTTTCTTTGACTTTTACTAATTTATCACTGTTAGTGGCCTGAGATATGAACTAAAACACTGTTGTGATGTACTGCTGAAGGGCAAACCGGTATTTTAATTATAAATACTTCATTGAAGAGCTTAATATCTCAATTATTCCAGGTCCCACACATTTAAGTGTATTTAGAAGCTTTTTGTCTTTATAGTAAATAGCAGTTTAAACAGATGCTAAGTGCTTTTGTGGGGAAAAAAACATCTGAGATAAGCAGAAAAACAGCTTTACTGGTGTAATGCTCTTTTTGAAGTAGTGTGCCATAAATATTCCATCAGAGCATCTCCTGCCACGAGACCAGCACATTTGTGCTGTACACAGTACTTGTGTATAACCTGATAAGAACTAAAGGAAAATCCTTTTAGAGTACATATCCTTAAGTGTGATGATTGCATACACAGCACTCCTTTCAGTGCAGAAGACAGACAGCTATTTGTTAACCAAGGTATAGATTAATAGTATGTAGCACTTATATTTCAGTGTGTCTGGGTAAATTGATGACTTTTATCTTTTTGCAGTTAGATTGTGTAGGTGCCACAGTAACTGCTGCCTTAAATATGAGTTGATTACTGATGAAAGGTTGGAGCAGAGGCACAGGAAGCATTGTAGTGTTGCAGTGTGGGGAACTGACATGAGTGTAGCAACTAGGAGAGCAGAGCTGTAGGAAGAGCTCACAGAGCTGTGTCCTGGAGCGAGTTGTGTCCCCTCTTCAGCACTTACTACGTTTGTGTGACCCTGAAGCATCAGGTATGGAGCCTGGAAAGGAACTTGTTCACCCTGAGGCAGAGAGCTGGTGGCTAATTGCCTGAGTGGCTCTGGGAACCCAATGAACTTTGATGTAATGCATGTAGACACCTGTAAATGTCCAACCAAAAACTGAGTCCTGAGTGAGGTTTTTCAGGCTCTTAGCATATAAGACAAGGCAGTGTCTCTGTATTGAGGCCTCTGTGCACAGGAATTAGTTCTTGTTTGCTGATGAGTGTGGCTAAGGCATGGAAACTCACAGGCATCTGTGCTGCTAAACAGTGTGAGGATGGCATTGCCCCAAGCTAGCTAGCACTTCTTCAGTCAATACCTAACCATCCATGGTTCAGATGTTAGCTCAGGTCCTGGACCATTCCCAGGAGACAGTAAACCTCATGGTTTACTCCCCTGTGCGTGGGGGAGAGGAAGGATGAATTTAGGAATTTGCCAGCAGCCAGTCTACCAGTTGGCCTCAGGACCAGAGAATGGACACTGACACTGTGTTAATTTTATTCATACAGATGTATCTTCTCATCTTCATTTTCCAATTAAATTAGTCAATCCTGATTCTTCCAGAGTAAAATTTCTGTCTTGCTCAGTTGTTGCAAGGTTCTTCACACCTTCACAGACAGATTTAATCTGTAATGAATTCACCATGCCCCAGCTTTGGGAGGATGTGACTATACTTAGACCTAGTTAATATATCAGCTGTCCAAATAGTTTTTGCAAGCCCTTTTTCTTTATTTTTGTTATGGTTCCACTACATGAACCACACACTGGAGGCATCTTTATTCTAGCTCTTGGCTACAGAGCCCTCAGGTAAGAGCTCCACCAGCTGGCTAGGAGATGGTAGGTTTGTGTAACTACCATCTGAGCCACAGTGCTGCAGTTGAGTGCTCACAATAAGATACTCATCCCTGTTCCCCTGGGAGTATTCTCAGAGCATGCAGACCTTGGTCCTTGCCTCCCCAGTGGATCAGGCATTTCAGGAATACCACCTCCAGTATATTGCTCCAGTTCTCTGCTGTCAGGAACTCCATGAAGTGACATTTCACTCCTATCCCATGCTGGCTGTGTTTGTTAAGCACATGTGTGGGGATTGCAGTGCTGAAACTCTAATGCCATTTTCTTACTCTCTTCTCAGAATCAGCCACGTCAGAGACTTCATAACAAAGTATCAAGGATCTGAGGGAAGTGTTCCCTTCACACTGACAACCTCCCTGCCTTTTCGAGAGCTGCAGGATGAGACACTCACACTCGAGGAAGCAAAGTTGCAAAATGCTGTTGTTGTTCAGAGACTTCGGAAAACAACTGAACCTTTCAGACTCTTAATGATAAAAGCACCTGACAATGACTACAAAACTGCTGCTACACCTAACAATGGACAACTCAAGAATGAGAATCATTCTATCAATAGTACAAGATCAAATTAGCTTTTAACTGACCAAAAAATATCTGCAGGGTGAACTAGGCAAAACCAAAAATGTAACCAGCAATATGTGGATGCCCTCACATCCTCATGCACTGTGCTCGTAGAGAGCAGAATGGGTGCTGTGCTGTTGTCTGCTATAATAGAGGTATTTTCAGCTAAATTGGGTGGCCAGAGCCTGGCTGTGTAATGTAGCAGAGGTAACTGTACAGCAGATCATCCTTAGAATTTCCTTAGGTAAAAAGCTTCTTATTTAGTAAGTGGGTCTAGGTGGAACAGTTCTCTGAGACTTAACTACTGATAGCACCTTTTAAGGAAAAATAGTATTTATTTTTGCACTTTGGACTAAAGTGAAACATTTTACTTACATTGTAGTGTAAACTGCTGCAGTTTGCATTGTTCTCACACTAACTCTTTGACAACCAATACTGCAGGCAAGCTCACGTTTGAACTCTAACTTGAAAATCTTCAGGATATAACTTTTATCACAAGATCTGCAGTGTAATAACGTTCTGTCAAGTCTGCACATGGTGGTTAGTGCATGTGTGAGAAGATACAAATGAGGTAGTCTGGTTCATACTGCATATGAAGTGCCTCAAAGTAAGCTCTGAAGGACTTGTTCTTATCAATGGTTGAAGTGGTTTCTGCTGCTTTTGGGCTGCTATGGGTGTCTTGCAGATCAGGTAACGTTAAACTACCTAACTCATTAGCATAGGGACCCACTTGTAGCTTTGTCACACAGAAACTTCAGCTTTTTTGGCTATCACCATGCAGGAATAGTGGTTGAGATGGACACAGTTGTTTTTGTACTGTTTATCTGCCTCTGTGCTGAACTGCCCAGCTGATGGAGACACTAATTGCATGTGGTCAAGTTTCAAAGATGTTGAAAATCCTTACTTGAAAACTGACGGTTTTTTCTCCACTTTGCCATGTTTCCATCCAAATCTTTTATTTTGCTGTTCATGTACTCAAGGCATAAAATTTGTAGCCAACTATTCCATGTTTTGCTAAAAGAGAAAACAACATAAAGACTTTAATATTTTGTACTGTGTTTACTAAGCATGTGGATGTGTAAATGGAACTAAAATCTCCTGGTAAGACATATCCCTAGATCTTCAGTGAGTCCTGACTCCTCTGTGCTACCTGTGCCAAAGAATGGTTGATGGGGTTGTAGTTCTTTTGTATGGTTAAGTGAGAAAGATGGGTTTGTGTTTTCCTGGTTTTGTTTTAAATAGAAAATTATTTCATTGGAGTGACTTGTATTCTAAAAAGTAGTGAGACTTCCAGCTAGGGATGTACTTCATTCATGTTCATTCATGCTTCATTCCCAGGGATGTAAAACTAGTTTGCTTCACCATCTCTGATGCTGTGTTTGAAATGAAAGTCAACTGGGCAAGTATCTATTCAGTGTCCTCAGAAAGCAAATTTTTGGAAACTGCCTTTAAACACTTTCCAGTGCTATAAACTTCCTGTGCTACTGTGTCATCCAGGTTTATGTAGCAAGTGGTACAATTACATTTTCTGTGCTCTTGCACTGACTCCTATATGAAAAACAAAAATAAATGTGCAGACAAATGCACTAGTAAATTGAAAAGACAAACCACCTACAGACACAGCTCCAACCTTCAGTTCCCAGAGCTTCCTGAACAGGGAATTTTATTAATCAGTGTTTTTAATTTGTCTTGATATAAAACTTAGTATTAGAAAATCACACCTGGTTGATTGTGAGTTCAGTTTTTCTAAAAGGTGCATAAAATGTCAAAAGTAACAGTGTACTACTACTCATGCATTTGCAGCACAGGAAAATGAAGAAATAATTAGTGTAAGATTTAAATTGAAGGAGGCTGTAAAATTTTGAAGTGGGTAAATCCATTTTGTTTGCTATCCTTTGGAAGGAGCACTAAGTATTTTGTATTTCAATATTGATTCGTGTCTGCTACCAGCTTTTTAAGAGATTGGACAGTTTGGTGCTCTACTAAAACCAACTGTGTCTGGCTGCAGCTTTGGTATACTTGAGTGCATTTGCAGTTTGAAAGTGTCATGATCTTAATTACAAAATGAGAGAAAATCTTTGAAAAGTTTGAAGTGATGAATTAATCCCATGCTAGATTAGAAAGTGTCTTTATAAAAAGGCAACAAACTGTGATTGAATAATTTATTTCCTAATTTGGAGAAAATCTTTGGAATGAATAGAGAACTTTCCTAAATCTAATTGGTTTTGGTCAAGTTTGTAAAGACTGATTAACTATCTGTAGTGTCTGTAGACAGCAATCGTGCACTGGTCAAACAACAGCATAACTGGCTTGATCAGTGCTAGAATTTGTGAAACACACAAATACCATCAGTTATTGTTTCTTCACAAGCCTTTGCTATTTTGAGTAAAGCCTGTCCCTGAAGATATTTTAGAGCAAAATTGAAATACCCAAGAAAAGAACAGTGAAAGGAAATGTTTTCTGTAGTTTTCCTTTTGTGAAGAAACATGCAAATGCAGGTAAAAAAGATTTAATGTGTTGTGAGGACAGTTTGTAACGACAAAACAGAACCTAAATGTTGAATTTGAATGTTAGATTCATATCTTGTATTTAGCTTGATACTGGGCAATCTATCTCTGTTTTGAAGCTCATCTGGTATCAGCCTCTAGAGATCCCCTTCAGAGAGTTTTCCATAAGGTGTGTTAAAGCCGCAATCTCAGTTTTCTGTTAAAGGTCTGGTTTTTAGAAAATTCTTTAATGCCTTATTCTTTCAGAAATTTGCTATAATTATTCTTACCAAACGAGGCTGCACAGGATTTGAATGTCAGTACTTCATGCCATGGCTTGCGGTGGCTGCCCAGTACCCACCAGGTGACCCTGTCAGTAGCAGAGCTCTTCGAATCAGTCACGCCAAAAAGCCCTGGGTGTAGAGATTGATTAGTCATCATCTCCCCAAGACAAGCAGGTCACAAGTCCTGTTGACTTCGTTAAACCCTCTTCTCTTAGGCTATCTCACTGTTGAAAGGATTCCTACTTCAAAATACAATTTGTCTTTCCTCTGATGCAGAGCATGCGTGCAAGAGCACTTTCCATGGGGCAGGGTGGTGGCGGACTCCTGTATCCCAGATAAAAGTGTTGCCTTGGGGGCGGCAGAATCGGAGAATCAATGAGGTTGGAAAAGACCTCTGAGATCGAGACCACCCTATGACCCAAGAGCACCTTGTCAACCAGACCATGGCACTGAGTGCCACATCCAGACTTTCCTTAAACAGCTCCAGGGCCGGTGCCTGCACTGCCTCCCTGGGCAGCTCCTTACAGTATCTAACCCACGCTAATAGAGGAATTCGCAGCCGCTCTCCCCGCAGCGTGTCCCGGCTCAAGGGCGTGTGGTGTGTGATCTCCGTCCGGCTGGCAGCGTTGCTGCCCTGTGTGGTTCTACATCCCTGTATATCAGGAAACCGCGCATCTCTTCAAGGGGCAGAGGTGTCATTTTGGGGCTGTGGATGAGAACAGCCCCGGCCCCTTCCACCCCCATGCCCCGTCCTTGAGCCCCGCACCCTGCCGAGCTGTGGCCGCCGGGAGCTGTCCCGCTCCTCTCCCCGCGGAGGTGCCGGGGCGGGACGGAGGGCGCGGGGTGTGGGGGCTCGGCGGGGGATCTCCCGTCCCGGGCCGGGAGGGCAGCGCCGGCACCTTCACCCCCGCAGCGCTGTGGGAGAGGGCAGTGAGGACACCGCCCGCTGTCCCTCGGCTCCGCTCCGCCGCCCCGCCCCGGGCGCGCAGGTGTCGCACGGGTTGAGATGTCCGTGGTGCCATGGCGGGGGCTGCGAGGGACACCCCGGCGGGCGAGCAGGAGGTAGGAGGCTGCGAGGCAGCAGGGCGGCTGTCGGGGGACTTGGGGAGCCCCTCGGACACAGCCCGGGGCGAGAGCGGGGTCCCGCCGCGCCGGCGCTTCGCTTCCATCGCGGACGGGGCTGGGGCAGGGCGGACACGCTGAGGCCGCCCAGGTTTGTGGGGGGGCTTCGTGCGCGGCCAGCGAGTACCTGGAATAGCTCTTTAACCCTTCCCGCCGCCCCTGCGCGCTCGCCGCAACCCCGGTGGTTTCCCCGGAATGCACTGCTCGGGATTTGCTCGCCGGCCGCTGCGGTGCCAGGGTGCTTCCCACCTCCTGTCCCCTCTGGGGCTGCCTCCCGGACCGAGGCAGGTGGGATGCGGGAGGCAAGAGGGGTTCGCTCCCCCGGAGCCTCAGAAACTTCCGATTTCCAGGGGTGTAGTGGTGTGAGCGAGGGTATCTCACTCTGCCTCTTCAGACTCGGTGCTCGCCGGGGTAAGAGTGGAAGACAGGTGAGGGTTAGCGAGGACTCCTCCACTCCATGGCTCTGGAGCGAACACCAGGTAAAACTGGGAAGGGACAGCATTCAGACAGGGAGGCCGAGGAAGCCTTCTACAGCATGTTGGGGGCCATTCAGCCCACGGAGGTAATCGGACACCCCAGGCACGTCCCGTTCGGGCGTGAATTTTTGTGTGTGGAAAGCGTCCGGGTGAATTCTTGGCATAAGTCTGAAGATGGTGTACGGATACACTGTCTTTGTCTCACAGAGTCCCTCAGAGCTGCATTGCCAGCAGCTGGAAGAATACCCCGAGGAAGCACCACTGTATCCCACCTTACTCATACACCCTTTCCTAGGTGTCTGCACACAAGCCCTGCTCCTGTTTTCTTCCACTCAAGGGTGGGCTGATGTCTCTAAGAAACCTGAAACTGGTCCCCAAGATGCTCGGTGTGAGGACCCCACGGCTGGGATGCCCCCCGTGACTGCCGCACTCGGGCTTTCAAGAGGCAGTTGTTTGGTCACTCACAGAACAGAACCATTGGCAGTGTTAATTCCATGTTGAGAGAAAAGCTGACTCAAAAGCTGCTCCTCGCTGGCTACGTTTCATTGTTTCTCAGATAAACCTAGGCTAGCATTTATCTTTGAGTCACAGGTTTCACTCTCTGTTCTTACTGCTTTTAAATTACTTGTTGGTTCAGTTCTGGACTCGACTGATAACGAATAGCCTAGGACAAAACTCTAGGCTGCTCCCTACGCCCATAACACAGTTGCTGAGTTGTTTTCACTGTGCTGAAACACTTCCTTTAGAAATAAGATGTTCTGCTATAAACCTTGCATTCAATTTCTATTTTGTTGGGGAAGGAAAAATTTACAAGTATGGTTTTAACTTACAAGAGAATTAAAAATAAAGGAACTACAGTGTAGGACCATTAATTTTCCATAAAAATGTTCAAACTTCCTATTTAAGGAGCAAAATCAAATCTCTCGGCTATTGGGCTTTCTTGGTTTGCCTTGAAACACAATTCAATTTGATATGATGGAAGCGTGTATAAGTGTGAAATTGTCAAGTTAATCTGAGAATAAAAAAACTGTAACTTTGTTTGACCTTCCTTCCTCTTACCCCTCATGCCATCATCTAACATTTCTCCCAAAGCTTGTAGAAGCAATTTCATGTTGACATTCAACTACACCACAGGGGTCTCGAAACAAAATTTTCATTGTACTTTAATGTTTCATTCCTTATTTGATCACTGCCTAGGCATTCATATCTCTAGTGATTTGTGGAGTACTTTCAGCTTCCTGACGAACCTGCACAGGTGAAGATGCTTTTACTGGATTTCAGAAGAGTCAGACATTTTGTGTTTTCTGAGGAAGCAATGCAGCAGGGACACCCAGGCCTGGGAGGAAAGCCCTGTGAGCTGCTGATAGCCAGTGCTGTGCTGCTGGCCTGGCAGCCCTGCTCAGTGTTATCCTTCCCAAGACAGTTTCTGCCAGCATTTATGAGCAATATCATGCTAACCCAACCAAGGCTGGGGGACTTGCTACTGTAGCTCCTGTAACAGATAGCTGCCATGTGCATCTTCTGTGCTCTCAATTGTAGGAAGTTAAAGAGAACTAAATGCTTCAGCTTTACTGGTGCAGAGTCCTACCTTCATTTTACCATTTTCCATTGCGTACTGAGGCAGAAAACGTGGTTGTTACCATACGAATTTGACGTGGACAGACAAAAATCTACTATGGGCTGCTTCTTTTGGAAATAGACACCAGAATTTAAGGGATTGCTTCTCAGCAGCTAGAAGCTCAGGAACAGTCAATGAAGGTACCAGGTGGCAGATCTGCAGTGACAGTGGCATTTCCTTTCACAATAGAAGTTATTTCCATGCTGAACTGCTGTGGTGTTTATGGCTTAACATACAAACAAGTTTCAAAAGCAATTAGGCAAAATAAAAGGAAAATAGGTATGGAACAGTGATCAGGATGTAACCTACCTTCCAGGGAGTTCAGGAACTGCAGATTCCCTTTGTTTCTGTGGGTGACCAAACAAGACACCTCTGTATGCCACATCTATCTGACAGCTTGTTTTATTCTGAAAATAACATTCATAACCAAAATTTAATTAAAACTTAACTACTGCTGTGACCAAAGTATTAACTTTGCTTCAAGGTGATCTGGGAGCACGGTTCAGAGAGTAGTTGAGCATCATTCTGGGTGTGTGTGGAATTGCAGTGAGACTTCATAAAAATGTACAAAGATTGTCAATATTCTAACCATGACACTGCTGTAAAGACAGGAGTACCACCTGCAGCCTGTAAGTTTTGATCTTGGTTGACCGTTTTGTCTACCAGAGCTTTAATTAGATTAATTCTTAAGAACCTGACATTCTTTGTGTTCTAAAAACATTTTGGAATCATGTGTATTATATAGAGGTGTTTACTTTTTCTGCTTTACCACAGCCTCAGCTATTGAAAGGACAAGGGGCAATGGTTTCAAACTAAAAGAAGTGTGTAAGAATGAAATTCTTTACAATGGGGGTATTGTGGCACTGGCACAGGTTGCCCAGAGAAGCTGTGGCTGCCCCATCCCTGGAAGTGTTCAATGCCAGGTGGGACAGGGCTTGGAGCAACCTGGGATAGTGGAAGGTGTCCCTGCCCATGGCAGGGAGGTTGGATTGGCTGGTCTTTCAAAGTCCTCTCCAACCCAAACCATTCTATGAGTCTATGGAAATTACTAATGAAAATAAGTGTGAAAGCAGCATTATGGATCTAAAAGTTTTTTTCTGTTTTTGAGGTTGTAATAGGATACAGGATTTGCATAGCAGTGGTTTATGTCTCTTGATTTCAGCTGGAAGTCATCTTGCCAATGTTTGGAGATCAGGAAGGAAAGTATCAAGGGAAAGCAAACTTTTAAAGTAATTTAATGACAAAAAAAATAAAACAAAAAAGGGAATGACTAAAAAATAAAGCAAAATGAGACAAAGTTTTAAAGTACACAGCCCCTGGAACAGTGCTCAGGGGGACTGCAATGGGTCAAGCTAGCAAAATTCTGTGGCTCTCATGAGTCTAGTAAAGCTCATATTTAATAGGACTCATGTACAGAAAATAAAGAGTTACTTTGGATAGCAAGTATGTATATAGTCTGTTTGTTGTGTTTGCAATCTCTTATCAAGTTAAATAGTATATTGTTATGATGAAGTCTGTCTTGTGACTGTTTATCACTTTTTTTTCCTGCAAAGAAGAAAACTGCCAATGCAGAGTGAAGCAAGGCCTGCTGTGGTGATAACATTTTGCACCTCGTGCCCTGACAGTGCCCACTTTCCTTGGGCGTAGCAATGGGATCCCACCCTGTCTTTTTCTGGGAAAACACAAAAAGGAAGGAGTCCTGATACTTGTGCTTGTTTGTTCACACCCACGCTGATAAAACTCTTCAAAGGGAAATATTTAGATTATGAAAGGCTCTGCCAGGAAGTCTAAAACTTCTCAAAACTGTTACAGAGTAAAGATGATGGGTTAGTAAATTAAAAAATGTTCAGAAATTAGGTAATGTGTCAGAATATCATCATTGTGATTTCATTTTCATATCTCTATTTTTATCCCTATCTAAAATAAGAATTAAAGGTTTGTGTAGTCCATTGAGAGAGAACACAGACCCAGGATTAATATTGCTTCTCCTCTTCATGTTTCCTGGCTTCTGTTCACAGCAAATTTTAAAGAGGGACTGAAAGCCTAAAAGTCAAAATTTTGATTTGATGTGTTGTCCCTCTGAAAGGAATACAGATTAACAAAGAGTCATTTTCTTCCTTTATTTTGAAGTTTATGGCATAAAATTAAATCTTAAGGGTTTTTTATAGACTTTCCGGTATTCTGGAACTTCTACTATTGGAAAAAAAAACCATTGTTCTTCATTAGAATCTCTGTTAGAAACTGTGCAATTTTTGTATTTTAATTACTACTATGCAACCTTATTTTCAACATTTGTCTTTTTCTTATTTGGCAATCATATTTGAGAATATTCTTGCATGATTATGGTACTTTTCCAACATCAAATGACAAACGAGAGAGCATGGTTTTGCAAAATTTTTTTATATACACTTGGAGGGATTTTCTAAAAAAATCTTGCGCTCAAAATCACTTATCATATGGTGCCAATTTTCACAAAGATATTGAAAAGTCAAGTCAAAAGGAAGATGTGCAATGTGACTTTGCCAGTGTCACACCAGCATTTCGTGACAAAGGAAGGAACAAAGCACAAATGTTTGGCATCTGTTTGGTCTGTGGAACTTTCTGTGAATGTTGTTTAATTACTGTGGTATGACAGCATTTAGCAACTATTACTATCTGAAAAGTTATTAAAAGAAATATTTCTTTGAAACTAAAAGTTTTCAACCTTAAAAAATATGAATTAAGCATTCAAAGACAAAACTAAGGTCAAATAATAGTGTAGCATTTCTCTGCTGCTTCTTGCTTGTTTGTAGACTTGTTTCCTTTTAATAGCTTGTGAGAGAAAGGTAGGTAAGCCTGAGGGTCATGACAACTCACTTTTAGGAACACTGTAATCTGTTTTCAGGGGCTGAATTAGAGAACAAACCCATTAAAAAACAAAATAATGAGCACCCAAATGCCTCTTGATGATAGGGGTTGAGGGCATACGGATTTATTAGTGGAATAGCTGTGAAGCAAATACATTAAAGTGGTGTTAACTATAGACTTTTACCTTATCACTGATGCAGCTTTTAACTTGTGCACCTTGATTTATTTACAGTTTGTTCTGCTTCCTCTCACGCAGGGGTACAGGCTCTCGATGTGCAGCAAACTGTGCTATGCCATAGGAGGTGCCCCAAACCAAGTGGCAGGGAGTGCTGCTTCTTTCTTCCTGCAGATCTACCTGCTGGACATAGCCCATGTAAGTAGCACAAGAAACATTTGCAGACTGGAGACTTAACTCTGATATTGCCAGCCATGTCCTTGGAATGATAAAAGAGGAATTAGCTAATAAATATTTTAAATTGTCTTGTTATCATTACCTCTAGCTGTTCAGCATCCTGGAAACTGCATGAACTTGTCCAGAATTAATTTTTTCCCCACTAGTTTTCTTTCTGTCTTGAGAGGGCTGTTGCTCATTTTTAGTCTGGGATCATTATTAGAACTTTGGGTGCTGTAGAGCTCACACACTTGCAGACACAAGGAAGATCAGTTCTCAGTGTCAGGAGTCAAAGACTGTAAGGTACGAGACATCTGAAAACATTAATAGCACCATGTTGAGGTTGTGAAGTTTTGTTCATTTGGTTTAGTTAAAAGTCACTCCAGTTGCACCCAGAAGCCAACATAGTTTCACACAAATTTTATTTGGTTTGTCTAAGGTAATTTTGTGGCAAATAAAGCTGAATTATCCTTCCTGAAGGTTCTTTGCTTCCAGTCTGTGGCTGTCTGGCGCAGAAGCAGACCTGGTGAAACAAAGCCAGGTCCCATTCATCTGACTTTCAGCTGCTCCAGCTAGATTTCAGGACTGCAGAGACACAAAGAAAATCAATCCATAAGCAATTTTTACTGTTTTGGATTGTCTTGTATGCATGCATGGTAACTAGGACAAGGTACTAGAATAGAAAAAAGGATTTTAGGGAGTTGAGGCCAAATTGCAGGGACTGTGAGAACAGCTCTGAAACTACGTGTGGGACTTCAGCACTGATGACTGTTCCTATTTGCTGGAAGAAGCAGGAGGTTCTGGGTCAGATACCATTGCCCATTTGCTGTCTAAAGACAGGATATTATGACTGGAGGTGTCCAGGAGTTTGGGTTTATGTTTTTCCTATAAAAGTCTGGTATTAATAGCTGGCTTGTGACTTAAAATTTTCAACACAGTAAGATGGGCCTGTACAACTGAGATCATCTTGAGTGTCTTGTTGAGATCAATGTCACAGGATGTGGAAAAGGAGCCAGTTTTGGACATCAGTGTCAAAGATGTCAAGTGGGTGGTGTGGAATCTGGGGAGCTGGAGGTGGGAAAAGGAGCTTGGGGGTGCAGCAGGGAGGTGGAGCAGCTCTGACTAAAGCTGCTGCCCACTGACATTAAGGGTGGCAGTACAAGCCATTGGAGATGATGAAGCAGGAACAAAATGAGAGAGATCCTAACACAATTTTCACAAGGGTGCTTAGAAATATGGCAATTTCCTCATTCTTTGTTTATCACAGAGACTGAAAATTCTTGAAGCAAGGGACTGTTCCTTCATGTGTTTGTGTACAGTGTCCAGAAAGCTGGGGTCCCATCTGTGGATCTTTGGGCACTACCTAAATGAGTGACATCAAAATAATTATTTTATCAACAAGCTTCTACTGAAACAAAAAATTTTGCTTAATATTTGTAATGATATTCTTACGCTTTCATTAAGGGGCTTAATTATTTGTTCCCTTATGATTTAGTTTGTTCTCTGAAGGAGTCCTGCAGGGACAGGATTTATTTCAAGGCCTGATAAATAGCTTTGGAATCCTGTGTTCTTTCCCACACATTTTCAGGGGAGAGAATGTAATTATATAGCCACTACCTGAATTTATTTCTGGCCCACTTAGAGAGCAGAACTGTTTTAGCTTCTTGAGAGAATGTGAAAGTTGCCAAGTATAATCTTTCATACATCGACTGGATCCTTTCTAAGAAAATTATATTTTATATTAATTTTCTGTAATTTACAGTTTTTCAATTTGAATTCCTTGTTCCACCTAAGTTACCTGTATAGATTACAGACATAAATGTAACTGCAAACCACGCAGGATCCTTGACTCAAATTTCTAGAGAACACCAAAATTCTCTGATAAATGTATCCTGGCCTTTATTCCTTCCGAGATGGGTGAATTTAGCATATTTTATCTTGTATTTTATTAATGCTGAGAAGTTTCTGGCATTGGTTCCAACAGACACTGTCTAGATTTAGGAGGTAAGAAACTGCAGTCAAGGAATGTATAAGCCCATACCAGTGATGAAGACAGGGTGACTGTACAGACTCCACTCCCAACATGAGAGATTTTGCTTTTTCCTCAAAGCTTTCTTCCACCTCTGTGTATGTAATGTCCACTTCCTTTCATTCTGTTCAAGTTATCTGAACAAAACACGAATATGGAACTCACCTGATTTGTAGTTTTTTGTTCTTGTCCCCCTCATAACTGCAATATTTCAACCCCTCTATCTTTCTGACTGCTATTTTGTGCTTACTTTGGCTGCCCTGTCTCTTGAGGAGCAGTAGTGCCCTGTGGGCAGTCCTGGTGCAGCCCCCACAGTGACTCTGCCTCAGGGCTGGTGGGCTACTTGCCACCCTGGCTGTGCAAAGGTGGATGAGGTGAACATCAGCAAGAAGGTGGTGGGACACAGCTCAGTGCTCATCCCAGCTTCGTCCCGCCACGCAGCAATGGAATGGAGAGCCACTCTTGTTATCTGCTGGACACTGCCAGGCTCAATCTTCCCTGTTCACAAACTTTCTAGGGTGGGCTATGTGTCTTGGAGCTGGTGGTGACAGGAGGATTAGTTGCCACTGCAATTTCACCTAATTTGGGCTAAAATGTAATGGCTGTGATGACAGAAGTCCATAGCACCTGCCTTTTGTGCTGGTCATCCCTTCAGAGATCACTGCTTCCTTCTTTCACCTCTCAGAGAACACCTACAGCAAATTCTGCAGGCAGGGGACCTGCACCAGCTGCATTTCTGGTGATGCTGCCTGGCAGACAATATCCTGTGCAGGAAAGCAGGGGATACCTGCTCAAACTTGGTGTTGTATCAGCTGCATTTTCCAGGACTCTGGAGCACTGGTATGTTGAAGCACAGAGATGAAGGGAGCTTGTCTGCTCTCACTGTTTAAGCCACATAGGCAGCTTATCTCAATAACTGATGTGAGGAACATTCCTATTTATATAGGTTTCAATGACTTTTTTTTGGGACTATAGTTGCAAGGACACGAAGTGAGCACTTGAAAGAGAACCCACCTTTTTTAACCATTGTGTGATGGGAATTTCTGAGCTCTGTACAGATATGTGTGAAAAGATAACTGCCTTGCCTGGGATAAACTGTATTTCTATAAAGGCACTAAAGTATTGTCCACCTGGGTTAATTTCAGAGGTTTTTCTACTTGGCCATTTTATTCTTATGTAATCCATTAACATTTTCCAAGTGAGATGTGATGGACATGTGCTGGGAACTTTGATTTGAGCAGATGTGCCTTACGCAATTCAGTTGTCACCGCTCAGTCCCGAGTGGATAAAGTCTGTTGTGCAACAACCTCTTCCTCAGCCACGTGCCACCAGTTGGCAGCCTTGTTGCTAATCTCAGGAGAGGAAAAAAAAAACATTAGTGCATGTAAACAGCCCCCTCCACCATTTTCTAGATCAGGTCAAGATAAAGATATGGGGAGATGGAGATGAGTGGGGAAAACCCAAGAGGATAATTACAGAGGGACTCTGTCAGATTGTATGACTACACCAAGGACTTTGCTATTTGACTGATTCATTTTCCTCATCCTAAACACATTCAGGATCTTTCCTTCCTTGCATTTTTCTCTTCTAATCCCTTAATTCACAGCGCCAGTCTCAATGTCTCATTTATTTGCTATGGTTAACCAATAGGAATTTCTATGACAGCAGCAGACGTGTTTTGTAAATGAACTATCATTATTCTTTAGAACACTGAGGTGTTTTTTTCTGGAAAGTTGCTTTATGCTGTTTCATTGTATTGTGAAACAATGGAGCTTGTTTACTGTATTCTGTGTGTACTTTCAGATTACTCCATTTCATGCCTCTTTGGTGCTGTTCATTGGCAAAGCCTCAGGTGCAGTTACTGATCCTGTTGCTGGCTTTTTTATTAGCAAAAGTAGATGGACAAGAATTGGCCGGCTCATGCCTTGGTAAGTATAAATGTGTACATATATTTACATATGCATGTGAATATTGAGTGTTGTGATCATACAGCCACCTCACTGAATTAGCCTCAGGGATTGTGTTCATTCCACATGCATAAAATCAAAACTAAAAATTGCCATGTCATCTTTAACTTGTTCACCCATGAAAACACAGAAGGGATTTTCTACCACTGGAGACACAAACAAATAAAGCCATAGATTTATTTAAAATAAAAAGAGACCATATTTTTAACAAAACTGGAAGCTGAGATATAAAACTTCCTTAAATCTGTGGTTAAATTTTTCATCTTTGTCTAAATGTCTTTAGTTTGACTTCAATCTTCCATAAAGTTGGAACTTATTTCTACTTATGTCCTAGAGTGCCTTCACATCCCACATCAGCCTTCCAGGAGCTCATTTAACTTCCCAGGCCTTTCAGTTCAGGGAAGGATGCGGGCACAGATGTAGAACAGATATGTGCATGGGTGTGGAAGAGGTGTGACACCATGGCACTGAGGGGCTCAGCAGCCAGCACTGCCCTGGCTCTGTGGGAGGTTCTTCTTACAGCACTCATCGTGGTCCTGCTTCTCTTACATCCCACAGTCAGAATATTTAATTTAAAAAATTGCCATGACTCTTATAATGAGTGAGATGTGGTAAGGTTTTAATTTTTTTGTGAAGGAAGAGTGATGATGTTTCACTGTGACATCTTATCCTCGTGCACATGCTGTCCATGTGCTCTAAGGACAGATTAGAACAATGAATGTTGTGCATGTAAAAATGACACTGACAGGTGTGAAGCAAGAACAACTGGAAAAGACTGGGCCATGCTAGGGGAACTCAGGCTCATCTATGCCACAGGGCATGTGCTTGTTGTTTTTTAAATATTTTGGAAGCCAAGGGGAGATTGACTACTTCGTGAAATAGGGAGTCTCTCATCACTTTATCTCACTCATTACATGGATGTATTGTAAGATATTTTGAATCAATTGCAAATTTTGAATTGATATAATCCACAAACCTGATTTACAAAAATCTAAGAGTAAATGTGTCCTGAGCAAGGAAGTTGAAATTTCAGGGAAAATAAACCAAATTTTTTAGCTGGTGTTTCTCGTGCTGTTGTGCAGTTTTACAGCTACAGAAACTTGTCCACGGGCAGCTTATATCTGAAAAAATAGAGAAGGCAAGTACATGTTGGAAAAAGGCTGAGATCAGCTGCTCTTGGCCCAGTAGGAACAGGACCTTCAGGTTGCATTTAAGCTTTTTGTCAAGTCTCATGAGAAAAGAGGAGCTTGCTGCTGATTCTCATTTCTGGATTTGGTTGAAGGCCAAGTAATTGGTGTGGTTTTTAATGACCACTGAATTAACCAAGTAAGAAAGCTATCCAAAGGGAAAACAATGAAATTTTTATACAAATGCCATTAAACGTATTCTGATGCTTTTTTTTTTTTTTTAAAGTTCTCTGAAAATATAGCAAGTGCATGTCTTTATTTCTAGCTTTAAATTGATGGTAGAATGATTCCTGTCCTAGCACAAGCATGAGCTTACCAGCCCTTTTCACTGTAAACCAGCTCCAGCACATCTTGCACTTCTTACAAGAAAAGTGTTTATCTAACCCCACTTTCATCAAACAGCTGCTTTCTTTACAGGAGGATTTTGTCTCTGAGGATTGGGTTTTTGGTAACGCTAATATTTTCATGGGAGTTCTGTTCCTAGACTTTGAGAGTCAAGCCATTTTTATACAAAGCAAAAAATGGGGCTTCCCTTAGTTTAAGAATACTTTAGTTTTGAAATTTTTCTGGCTTCTTAATAAACTAGAATGAAGCAATGGAATTTTTTCAGTCAGAAACGCTTGCCTGCAAAGCAAGAACTTTAGTAAGGGAGGTGAATGTTTAACTATTACTTAATACTGTCCTCAATAAAACACAAAGTCATCAATCACTCATTTAATGGTTTTAAAAGGCAGAAGTAGACATAGGCTTGAAATACTGGTCGTGCATTTTGTCAAAAGAGATAATAGCTGACAATCAGATACTCAGCAACTCCAGTAAGGCTTTGAAAACTCTCTGGCATTAGAGAGGAAAGGAAAATATGGGGAAATGGAGAACAATACTAAGAGGGTTGTTGCTAAAAAGTTGCATGAAAAAGTGACTGTGAAGATATTTGGTGTGGTAACTCTGCCTGGACACCATCTGGAAGAGCTCATGGTTTTGGAGAGGAAGGTAGATTCCCTGAGATGTATTAGGATTTTACCCTTGTTGATGTTTTCCATTGCTGTGGGCGAACTGTGGGGTAGGGACCATAGGGACAGAGAATACCAGAACCTGGCACTTTCCTGGTAAATGTTCAGCTCCCAGTGATGCTGTCCATCCCAAAGAGCAGTGTGGGAAAGCCATTGTTTTACTAAACTATTTACCCACATTACTCTTTTGTATTCCAGGTTTTCAGTTCACGATTGCAAAATAATCAGCTGACCCCCAATGTCAGTAGTGCTGTTGTGAAGGGATTAATCTGTTTTCTCTTTTATGTGTTTGGAAATTTTTTGTTAGGATCTTGGTCATCTAAATACATTGTTCAGTGCCTGATTTACAAGAATACAGAACAGGCCTGATGCTGCAGCTCAGACTTTTAGGAAATAATAGCATCTGACCAGTTCTGTATCATGGAGTTTGACAAGGGCTATTTGCCTGAAGTAAGTTTTAGACTAATGTAATAACTTGCTGGATAATGGCAGTGTCTGGAATTTAAGTTTCTGGGCTCTTTTTTTAAGCCACCTTCCTCTCCAGAAGATGATCCTTTTGTGTTTGAAATGATTAGGACTTCAATGAAGGAGATGATAATATATCCAACTAGAGACAGAGTGTAGGAGCTTTCACAACAGACTGTCCATTGTCTCTCATGCTTTTTACAGTATTTTTAAGTGTATCAACCTATTTGCACTTGCTTGAAGTAGCAGTGAAGAGACTTAGTTCAGGGGAAAACCAAAGCCACTAAAATAAGAAGAGGGAATCTCGATAATGAGTAAACTCATGTAAAAATTGCTGGAGTATGCAAAGACATGATGACAGATCTTGGTTTTCAGTGATTCTTTCCAATAAATGTGTTATCTGAGATATGTGCCAAGGAATGGCAATATAGGTGTGCTGTTACAGTGCATGTGAAAGGAAATTGTGTCTCTTCTGAATGGGATATTAATTTAAGTGGAGCTCTTTTCTTTTAGGTTTGCTGGGGTTTTTTCCACTTTATGAAAGTAATAATCTGTGTATTAATATATATTATATGAATATTAATACATTTTATATTATTCAGTGTATTTAATGTACACTAAGAATTTTGATATTCAAAAGCATGACATTTCTGCAGTTAGAAAAGCTGCACATAAAATAAACCGTGTTATATTGATTATTAGCTGGAAAATTCAATGTGCTTTGCTATCATTATGTTGAGATTATTGACATGTGTTAATCTTCTTTTCAGGGTGCTGGCATGCACACCCTTCACAATAGTGTCCTATTTTTTTATGTGGTACCCGCCTCCGTTTTTATGGGGAAGAGTTGCTTGGTACCTGACTTTTCACTGCCTTTTCCAAGCACTGACCACAGTAAGTAGATTACAGGTCATGATGTTCTCAGCAGTAACTTGCTTGTTGTCTGTCTATATTAATGCATTCATATTTAGTAAACCTCTTTGCACATTTTACTTCAACTTGTAGTAAGTTTAACGGACAGGCAGATGTCCTTTTATCAAACTCCCTGCTGGTTGATGGTTCCTGCCAATGCTTTCTCTGGCAAATGAAATGCTATTTCAGCCAGGTTACCTCCAGTGCCTTCAACCCATTCTTGTATAGATGTTCAGATTCCTAATTCCATTTAGACATCCAACTTCTCATAACTTCTCAGGAGCAGATTGGGAATTCTGTATTCCTGTGTTAAGGTTGAATATATCCCTAGGTCCTTTGTTTCCCCGGTCAAAAGACAGTCCAGAAGACATCCATTATGGTTTTAAATAATTTCTTTCCTCTTTCTTTTGAAAGAGAAACACAGATTTTCCATGGCAGAGTTTTGAAAAGGTACATACTTGCCATTTTTGATGGAGATAACAGAAATGCATTTTGTACAAACATTGTGGGATGTAGATTGTAAGACTTAATTTGGCTACAGGTCTCTGGGGTGGTGGGAATACCAAAGAGAACTTGGTTGTTCTAGTAGGTCCATGTCTCAGTTCCACTTTGCAATGGTTCTAACTTATGTTTAACTCACATTAAGGAGTGTGTGGCAAAATAGTGTTGAAAGACAGAGTAGTTTTCACTATTATATCCTGGATTTACATAATTAGACAGATATTTTAAATAGTTGGTGTATTTTTTTCTTGGCTTGAAGAAAGTAGAAAACTATATTTCTTCTTTATGGCTTTGCTTCCTGTTAGTTAGCTCAAGCTAGGAACATGATAGTGTCCTAGTGCAAGGAAAGCCAAATTCTTTAGAGTCTGTCTCTGAAGGATGTTTTCCCAAGGAAACTGAAGGAGCCCAACATCAAGGTAAACCCTCTGGATATTTTATTATTTATTATTCGGGTTTTGAAAGGTACTGTTTTCCTTTCATATGCTTTACAAGCCAGAAAGAAAAGGTAGGTCTTTGTGCTAAAGAATTGGTTGGGGGTTCTCAGTGTTCTGAATGAACATTCTAAATTAATTCCAAGGTTCCATTAAACCATCTTCTTGGCTATCAAAGGAATACAGCAGTTTTACCCTGAGATTTCCTATGTTCTTTCTTTCCATAGTTATTCCAAGTACCATACTCTGCCCTCACCATGTTTCTCAGCACAGACCAGAAGGACAGAGATTCTGCAACAGCATATCGTGAGTGTGACCTGGGCTTTCTCTTGGGGATTAGGGCTGAGTTTTACTGAAAATCATTTCCTAACCTAGAGGAAGTTCCTAATGATTGTGTCCCTAAACTGGACTTAAAAGAATGTTTTAATATGTGATGAAAACTACTTTGTATTCAAAGGAATTGCATTTTTCTGGCTAAATAGGAGACGTTAATATTTCATTGTCTCAAATTGCCTGACTAGCTATAAACTCTTTCTGGTTTATTGCTAGCCAGAGGAAACAATAAAAATCACTCTTAACCAAGTCAGGGTAAGGAATAATGATTTCATTTAAAGGTGATTTGTAGGGGAAAAACCAAGACACATTCAATTAAAGAAAGTATGAAAGTAATTTTGAGGAGTTTGTTGTTTTGATTTTATATTGGGTTTGTTGTTTTGTTTTGTTGCCTTCTTCTTTTAAGTTCATATTTCCTTAGATTTATGTGTTTCATGTTATAAATTCAAATCCCAAACCTGTTTTGTCTTAAAAAAAAATTGAGAACTCATAGAACCAAGACAGTCAACCTTACCAGAAAGGAAAGTAATTTTGTGTGCATGCTCACACCGACTGAAATATCTTTTTTCATTTCATCTGTGTTTTTTTTAATTAATTCTGACACACACCAGGTAGTTTAAGTGCAGATCTTGTTGTAATGTAACTAGCACTCTGAGTGTATTAGCTAAAAGAATGAGGCTTTCCAGACCATATCTCTGGCTCTTCAACAACAAAAACCAGACCAATTTTGCTTTGAAGCAAATCGATCAGACCAAAAAAAGTGCAGTGAAAATATTTTCAAGATTTCTTGTATAGATCATAAATTGAATGCAAGAACAGATTCCTCCTCTCCTGCTCTCTTCAGCTCTGTTCCCATGCCTTCTTTACTGTACAGCTGCATTAAGCAAGGTAAAGAGAAAATAGTCAAATATTACCTGAAAGACTTTTCTGTGTCTTAACTTGTCCTTAAAGTGTTGCTTTAGAATAACTTGTAGGTTTTCTTGTTGCATCTGTTTTCTCTTCCTGGCAAGATTCCTTTTCTCTTCCATTAGTCCTTCTAACTCACAATATACTTGATTATGTTGAAACCCAGAGAGGCACAGTGAAATAGCCAGAAGTACTAAAAATATAATGTCAAAAATTCTAGATATGATATCCCCTGAGCAACCCAATCCCCTGCAGACACATGGAACAGTTGTAATTTGCATTATCATCAACTATCTTTAAGAAAAAGTCTGGTCTGGCAGTCACAGAACAGGACTAAATAGCAGGAGATTCCAATTTTGTTATATTCTTTGGCACTGACTGTATTCTGAGTCATCTGGCCTAAATTCTAACTAAATCCATGTACCTAGTGTTTTCTATTGTCTGGTTTTATGTCTTCAGAGGCTGTGATCCAAATAAATGTGCTTTCTGATCTGCTAGTCCCATGCAAGGCTTCACAGGCATGTGAAACTTGTGCTCATAAAAGCTGTTGAACTCTGTGCCTGAGAGGTGTCACATATTTATAGTGTCATTTTTTTGTTCAGAAAGGGTTTAATTTTTGAGTGTACAGCTTTTCTCCTAAACCAAATAAAGATGGTGGAATGAACCATAGTTTTGACTTCTCAAATTTTGGTATTTTTGTGCATGTTGATATAATATTTTTTTGGAGAAGAGTTTTCTTGTAATGGTTACGATTATGTGAGAACATTGTTTTTAATCTTTTTCTTTTTTGGTAAGTGTTTACTTGGGGGGTTTTGCCTCTCTTTGGGCTTCATAGAGAATTCTTATTGTTGATAGACTGTCTTGGATGCAGTCAGTTGTTCAGGCATTTCTTCAACTGTTAAAGAAAACCAGCTGTGTAATAGGAAGTGTGCTCTTAAAAATAAGGTTGGGTTCAGAAGATCCATTACCCTCTGCTGGAGACAAGCAGAACTGCTTATGATAAATTTTATTCTGCTGTCACTATGAATGCAAGGTAGAAATACTGGGTTCCAGAGTTGCTTTGACATAAATCCTACTTACGTTCTGGCCAAAATATAACCTACTTCAAGGTACAATCTGCTGGCAGATCAGCTTCCTTGGCTGATGTGGAAAGTAATGCATCATAAATTCTGAGCACACAAGAACTTTGAAGGATACCTGTTCCTCTGCTCTTGCTACTACTTAGAAAATAAAGTTTCACAGTGGTTGTATTTCTGGTGCCTCTAATGATGTTTCTGATTTTTGTTCTATACAAGTGCTTGATAAAATGCAGATGTGCAGTCCTAGACAAAGCCTATGAATGAGTAGGTGGTGTTTTGAATGAAAGGTGAGATTTGAGTGCGTTGCCTTTGCACCAAGTTTGGAAGCTCTGCAATGCCCAACTGAGACCAGTTTGTGTCCAAACACTTCAGACCAGATCGAGGTTAGATTTCCACCCTCTGCCAGGATTTTTGTGTGCATGGACTGAATTGCACCATTGCTGGTGAGATTGGATGTGAAGCTTGGGGAAGGAGCTTTTTTAAGTTCCCATTGGTTTAAATTAATGTGACATGGCACCTCAAAATTTTTTACTCAAAAGCATTCTCAGTTTGGGCACAAAGTAGCAATGGTTTAAATGGTCCAAGTCTCCTAGGGAGCCTCTCTTCCCTTTTTCTCACTGGGTCTTGCACAGCTACACACGGCCTGCACTACTGGCCTGTTTGAACCCCTTGCAGCCTGTGTGCCTTTCCCCCCCTTTAGATAGGGAAGTATTTTTATTTCTTTACAGGGACACACAAAAAGCCCCGCGTCTGTGGTCACCTAGGGAAGCTGTTATAGATCAGGAAGCTTGAATAAACATAAACCTAGGAGCTTTTGAAATGCCTGTTGCTTCCTAGAGGGAGTATGATAACTATCAGGACACAACCTGCTCTGGAAGCATCCCTTCAGAATCCTCCATGGTGCTTCTGAGAAAGGAGCATATGACCCTGGGAGGCACTGAGAGAGAAAAAATAGGAAAAAAAGCCTGAAGTTTGGGTCAATGAGAAGTCCATTCTCTCATAAATGGGGAGACTTTGACCCCATCCTTAATCTGTTCATGCATTCAGCCCTAATGTATCTTTATGAAAAACGTATAAAGAGTCTCTGGAGCTAGGACAGGAATTCAGTTTATCTCCTGGCCATGGGGATGCTGGATGTGGCCATATTGCAGGGAAACAGGTATGGTAGGCTTGAAATCCCTCAGGGTAAAGAGGGTCTAGAGCCCAAATTTCTTATCATTTGCCTCAACAGAGCTGCAACACCTGGTCAGGTTGTTGGTCGATTTCATGAGATTATGACCATGGTTAGATTTTTGCTTTCCTAAGTGGAGGCTTTGGTTGGTTTTTTTTTTCAGATGATCCCTTTTTCTGGTGAGAGTTAGTGATCTGAATCATTCTCTGAGGTTGAGATAGATAATTCTGCCTGACTCTGGCCTTAGGCAATTAAGAACAGCACCTGCTGTTTCCAAGACCTTTGTAGCTGTACTATTTCCATAAACCTGAGGCAAATATCACTTTATTTTACAGCTGGAGGACTCAGAGGTCTGATTAGATAAGTGTTTCACAAGTTACTGCCAAGTTTGAGATGAGCAGTCTGATGTCATGATTCCAAGTCTTGCTTTGGAAAAAATGGCATTTAAAAAGTAGCTCCACTCTGGTCCTCAAGGTGAAAGATCTCCACATTATCCCCTTGTGGCTCTTAATCTCAGCATTCACATCTCTTATGCAGCTTGTATAGAAAAGGCTCTACCATGAAAGCTTATTCTCAAAAATGATCAGAAAATAAATGACAAAACTCTCTTTCCTTGAAACTGTTCTATTACTGACCTTTCAGTTCTTCTGTTCTTGGCATTGCTCATTGCTGTAAGAGGAAACAGTTTGATGATGCTTCTCTTCAGTGAGACAGATGAACAAGATTCTAATCCTCAGTGTACATTTGTGCTTCCATTTTTTAGGAATGACCATGGAAGTGCTCGGGACCTTGATTGGAGCTGCACTTCAGGGGCAGATTGTGGCCAGTGCTCATGTCTCTCCCCACTGCCATGTGAATCCCTCAGTCAACACCACTGACTCCTGGCATGACTCTCACAGTACTCCAGACCCCTCAGATCCCCTCTCTCACCAAGTGAGTGTCTATGGGAACACATTAAAATATCCTACAGAGAAGGGTGGGGATGTTTCTCTAATGCCATGTCATATCCAGCTGGATGAGCAGGAACACAACTTCCTTGAAACCAGTGATGCTGGAGCTGAGACAATGACCTTGTTGCAAAAAATGCTTCCCATCTTTGCTGTCTTTGCAACCCCTCCTCAGTGTGACAGCAGAATTTCTGAGGAGCTTTGCAGGAGGTGCCAAACCCGTAAAGCAGCTGGGAGGGACATGGCCACCATTTGTTTTCCCTAGGGACTGATTTACAGTTTACAGAAGCTTAGTAAGAAAAGCACAGTTTACCCCTCCAAAAATACTCCATCCAGTTCTGGGGGCCCCCAGCAAAAAAAGACATGGACCCAATAGAGCAGAGCCAGAGGAGGGTCACAAAAAATGGTCATAATGTTGGAGCACCTCTCCAGTGAATACAGGCTGAGAGAGTTGGATTTGTTCAGCCTGGAGGAGAGAAGGCTCCAGGGAGAACTTACTGCAGCCTTTCAGTACAAAAGGGATTTTAAGAAAGATGGAAGAAACTTTTAACCAAGGCTTGTAGTGACAGGACAAGGGGAAAATGGTTTTAAACTGAAAGAGGGTACATTTAGATTAGATATTAGGAAGACTTTTTTTTTTTTTTTACAATGAGACTGACAAGGCACTGGCACAGGCTGCCCAGAGAAGCTGTGGATGCCCCATCCCTAGAGGTGTCCAAGACCAGGCTGGATGGGGCTTGGAGCAACCTGGGATAGTGGAAGGTGTCCCTGCCCATGGCAGGGGGCTGGAATGAGATGATCTTTGAAAGTCCCGCTAAACCCACACCAATCTATGATTCCATGAAAAAAGTGGTGGCTACAGCAGGATCTTTCAGTTCAGGAACACTGATTTCCAAAGGAGTTACCACTGGAGATCTCCTGTACAGATTAATGGCAATTTTGTGAACGAAACTCTGCATCCTACTTGGAATCTGTACTTTTGTGAAGGTACAAAGCACTCTTGAAAGTAAATGTTTGATAACAGGCAATTAGTGGGGGCACATCTCAGTGGTTCACATGTGGAATGAACCTAGGGATTCATGCTTGTTTATTTAATTTTCCATGGCAGGCTTTTCCTGTAATTTTGCACAAATAATTTAATCTCCTTGCACTTGAGGTTTATATTTTTTGAGAAACAAAGAAGGTTTTATATCTGGGAGGAAAACCTAAAACCTGATCCAAACCTCAATTAACACAATTCGATGGTCTTCCATTGTTTGCAAAGTGGTCTTGAAAGAGGCCCTGAATCAAACAATTACATTGTGTAGTGGTTTTTTCCTATGTCACTTGTTAAATTACCAGACTGTTGGTTCCATTTTACCAACTGCTGGATTCATCCTTTCTTTTTATACTTATATCTGTTGCTCTGTCAGTGCAAGTACCAACCAGCGTATAAAATACCCTATGAAGAAGATTCCTTGACCCTAATCTAATCTCAGATGCTTTATACAAATGAGGAAGTCCATATTTGTGCTCTTCCTAATGCAGTGGAGTAACTCCTATTATCATGCTTCAGCAGCACTAAAATCACCAGCTACAGGCACCTTTTTTTGAATTTGCATACTCTGGCATCAGCAGTGGTGGTCCAGGAAGGGGACTAAGCCTTGCTTCCTCCCATTCTCAGATACTATTCTTTGCCTCTGTGCCACCTGATCCTTGGTTTTTTTGGCACAGGCTTCTCATAGAGCTGATCTGAGCAACAGCCTGAGGACAGCTGGGCTGCTTCTCTAAGTGCCCATGCCATTTTATGAGTGAATGATGTGTTTTTGAAGATGCTTGTTTGGTAACTTGTAGTGTGTGTTTTAACAAGACACAGAATGTCACCCTGTCTTCCTTTTTAGCTTCTGGGACAATGGTTTGATGTAGAACAGTACTGTGTTTATTACACCTCTGATTTATCAACATGAGTAGCTTGAAAAGTCACGGAGCGAGCTGAATTTCATTGCTTAGCAGCTTTCCTGTCTGAATCTTCTTCCGACTAAAATCCCCAATTTCTACTTTGAAATCTCTGAAATGGCTTTCATGAAAAAAAAACCACCATCTTGATTAGTTTCCTTTCTGTCTAATGGCACATGCTTTCCTGTCCTTTCTGCGCTAGGAGGGAGATGGAGAAAGAAACTTCACAGTGAGTTGAATATCAAGTAATTTTTTATTTTGAAAAACTAGATACTAAAAGTGGGAAACAATGGGAAAGCTTTCAGACACAAACATTTTTCAGGTCTGAAGAAGTTGCAGTGTGACTGGAAACCTGCCCTTTGTTCACACCACATGCAGCAGAATATGCACCTAATTGATTGCACAGTCAACAGGAGATGTTGGATCTTGAATTTTGGTTGTATGGCTGGTGGGCATTGAGTTACAAGGACTAGATTATATGAAGTACCTCCATCAGGAAATATTTAGAAGAGGGCAAATCTTGACTTTCTTTTAGTGCCCTTCAGGAGTATGACCCTGACCCTTTTTGTCACAAGGACTAATTCTTAGCTCAAGAGCTCACCTAGTTTTAAAAAGCACTTAGTGAATTACTGATATTATTTTGCTCATTCTTGAAAAAAATGAAGTGGAAAAAATAGTTATTTTTAAGCTCTCCTGAAGTTGTTACTATAAGCTTACGGATCTTTCTTACTGGAAACCAAGCATGGGTATTGATAGAGTTGTAGATGGGCTAACAAGTTTTGTTCAGGGTTAGAGAATCTTATTTGGCCTACCATGAGTATCTGTGATAGTTTAAGCTCAAACTACATTTAATGATGACCTATGAAACACAATATTTAATTCAAATGCTTCAGGCAAATTAATAAATACATAGAAACAAAATATAAAATTCATGGAGGAGTCCTGTTAATGTCCTTTTTTTTTTCAGCCCCTTCTCTCCTGGTTTGGCTACACTTCAGGATGAAATTGCCTTGTTTAAGTGAATTCAGATATCTCCACTACTGCACTCTGTATTCTGTGCAAGCCATGATCAACAGTGTGAAAGTACTCTGTGACTTAATTTATAGCCCTGATATAAAAAAAATCCCAAACCTCTATCCCATATAAAGAATAGTCTTGCATTCCTTTATCTCATCATGTTATTTTCTGAAATGTAAACATCTTAACAAAAGCTGTTTTCTTGAAAAATTTCTATCCTTACATGGTTCATCTGAATACATTTGCACCTATAGCAAGTATCTTTATATTTGGAAGTACATTCTTGTTATTGCATTTTTTAACTGTCTTCTTCTTAGACTTATAATAATTTCATCTACAACATATAACCAATAATTTGGAATTCAATTTTCCTATCAAGTAATCATTGTTTCATAAAGCTCTGTAAGCTATCTTTGATAACAGAGTAAAAGGTAAATTATTATGTCATAGTAAAGCAAAATATTTTTAAAGCTTTAATCCAAAGTCAGTGTAATCAGAGTCAGAAACAGTAAAAGTGATCTGGTGGTGTGGGAGGTATCCTTGGAGGCTGTGTTCCTGTGGCTAAAAGAAAGCAAAGATTTCTGAATTTGCTTGAATATTTCACTAAATAACTGGGAAAACCAGCATGCAAGGTACCATATTCTCAAAACATTTGCATCATCATGTGATGATTCCTAAAATTTATTATTATCATTATTACTATCATGTATAAATGCAGAAACTGTAGTAATTATACTTATATCAGTACTAAGAACTCTCCCATCCACCATGAAATTTTGGATTGCAGTCTGTGTAGCCAGATCAACTGGACTTACTGACAATTAGAATTCCTCTGTGGATGATGCATGGTTTTGATTAGGTGACTGTGTATGTCTGTAGTTAGTTTCAACATAAGCAAATTTTTGAAACATTCAGGTTGCCAACACAGTAACCCTTTAGTTCTCTGCCTCTTCCTTTTTTTTTATTTTCTTCAAGAAATACATACTTTTATGCCCTGAATTTATCCTGAGGCAGGTGTTGTTTATAAATGAACTGCAGAAGTGAACATTTTTCTAGGGAGGTAGCAGACAGGCAGTTGGCTGTATGCAGATGGGCATTTCTTACTTTGCAGGTGGTTTACCAAAAAGGGACAGAAATTTTCATAATGATTTGTCCTTCTGTCACAATTTCAAATGTCTTTTTTTCCTTTTGATAGGCAAAAGTTTACATGATTGCAGCAGGGGTCATAGCAGGGGTATATCTTCTTGGAATTGTTGTTCTTTTTCTTGGAGTAAAGGAAAGGGATGGTAAGTGATATCTAAATGTGCCTTGATTTAATAATAGTTATTTCACATTCTGTTATTAAGAAGATTTTTATTTTCTGTATTTTTCTTCTCTTAGATCCTTATGCCTTAAATTCAGACAGAGCAATTCCTTTTTGTAAGGGGCTTGCCCTCACCATGAAGCATGGTCCATATGTGAAGCTTACAGCTTCATTTCTTCTCATCTCGACAGCAGTTCAGGTAACTGCAGACCCTCTCAGGCTGTGTGCTGGCCTCATTCCTCTCCCAGCATGGGGGAGTCTGAAATGCAAATAACCTTTGGCTGGTGACTGGAGGGGTGATCTAGGGGGTGTTGCCTTCCCCTATAAATCAGTAGGGAATCAGAGTCCTCTTTTGGTGCCTGGGGTTCTGTGTGGCTGGAGATGGTTCTTAAAAAGGAGAAGCAAAGCCAAAGACCTGACCACTGAAANTTTTTTTTTTTTTTCATAAGAGGTGAAAAACTAGTCCTAGTAACCCAGTCTGGGTTATTCTGTGTTATCCATCCACAGTCTCCCGTGGTTTCAGTTGCTTAGAGGACGGGTTTTGTCTTCTGCCTGTTTCTCTTTCTGTGTGCCCTGCTTTAAACTGTTGCCCCTTTCCTTTACACAGGTGACTGCTCTCAGATAGTGGCTGAACTGGATTGTGTGGAGTCTTTTGTGATGAAAGGCATTAGGTCAGAATCAGATGACATTCAGAGGCAGGAGGTCTCACCTGTGTCATAGTTAGGTAGAGCTCATTTTGAAATGAGGACCTGCAATTGGATGTGTTTCTCATGAAAAGATGTGGTGCATCCTCCCAGAGAGAGGAGCTGTAGAAAAGCCACCCCCTAAGAAACCATCACTCCCTACAAGTACAGCAGGCTTTTAAAGCCTGACTTTTAAGACACGTTCAATTCAGTAAATATATTATTTTAATCTGAACTTGTAAATACCAGTTGAAGTTTGCTTTATTTTGAAAAGCAAAGAATTATCACATTTTTGCCAAGAGACTCTTAGTCATGTGAGCCATTGACCAAGGGAGTATCAGGACAGAAGGCGAGAGTATGGCATGTAAGAGAGCAGTGCTGTGGTCACCAGAAGTCCTGGTGAATTATTAAGTTCCTTGGAAGGACAGCTTAAAAGTTTGTCTGACAAAGAAGCACTGAATTTTTTGTTGGCCTGGATTTGGGCAGAGCATCTGCTGTTCTTGCTGGAATACCCAAGGGTGAGAAACAATAACAGAAGTTCTTTCTGCTCTTGTCTGGGAGCTGCAGGTATTGTGAGCAATTGCAGAGACAGGGAGAAGATGGAAGATGAAAGGTCCCTTATTGTCCACATCCTTCCAGCATCCACTCAGTCACCAGGGATATAGAGCACATCTGGTTGCTGGCAGCCACTACTTGCTGACAACACCCAGAGAGGAAAAGATCTTCTGTCAGGCCATATCTCTGTGTTTTGCTATTTGTGCAGACTGAAGGGAAGGTGTGAGGGGAGGCAGAAGCTGGAAGCTGTGTTACTTCAGCTCAGCCAGCATAAGCAACCTGTGCTGCTTTTATCTGAGAGAAGGACAATGCTTTTGTGGAATTTAGAGAGTGGATTACTGATCAGCAAAAGGAATGGGCAAGTAAAGATGTGTTGGCCATAACCCCTGAGTGTGATATCTTATATCTAATATTAGGGTAGCATAATCAGGGACACAAACTAGGGAAGGCTTTTGTGGCAACAGAGACAGGTACAACGTTTTGGATATCCTAATTTGTGTACAGATGATTGGCCACCTGTAATCTGCAAGCACACAAAGGAGCAAGAATTGATCATGCTGCTGTGGCATGGATATTAAATCCTCCTCTGTCACTCTGCTTCTGCAGAATTGCTGGAGCTGGCCCTCCATCATATTCCGATGTTCAGAATCCCCCTGAGTCCTGCAGAAGCATGGTGGTGGCAGTGGCTTCAATTGTCATATGACACAGTGCAGTTAGATCCTCCCATCTGATGAGAATTCAGATGCAGGGAGGTATCTGACCCAAAGCCACACTCCATAGCTGAGGATGCATACAAACCCAGCTGCTTTACCACAGGAAGTTGGCAGGAGTGTTATTACAGCTGAAACATTACTTGTTTTGGAGTCAGAGGTTCTGGAGAAAGATTTATGGCCTTGCTGGGGAAGAGAAAGTGCAGTTTCTTGCAGTAGCCTGCAGCTGTGACAACACAAGGCAATTGGGACATAGGGAATAAAGCCTGGAGACAGAACCCTTTCATAGGGCCATTTCTGTTTTGGTCAATTTTATGCTCTATTAGGTGTGGTTTACCTCTTGCTTGCCCCAGCATTTTTGGCATGTTATTCCAGCCATAAGGGGACAGTTACTGCTTCTTCAAATTGTTGCAAACAAGGGAAGAATGAGACTCCCAATGCTACATTTAACAAATCAGTCACCGACTATGTTTAACTACTATGGAGGGTGATGTTAGTTTTTGTCTTTCTTTTTATTTTCCTTTTTCTTTTGGTGGTCACCAAATGTCTTCAATTCAACAGCTGGAGCAGGGAAACTTTGTCCTGTTCTGTACTCACGCTGCCGGCCTCCGCAATCACTTCCAGTATCTGGTGGTGACCATCTTGGTGAGTTGCACTCCTTTCCCAAATGTTAACCTGATCCTCGCTGGGATTTGGCACAAAATAACAGAAGACAAGAAGAGTTTTGTGTCTCAGCAGAGCTGTTAGGAAGCTATACTCTCTTTTGCATTGTCTGTTTGAAATAAAGCTGGTGTTCCCTACAGCACTTTTGAAAAAATAGTGGTTTGGAGCTTTTAATTCTTTCCTTGTTGTTTTTACCTGTAAGCCACAGCTTCTATAAAAGGCAGAAGCTGCTTCTTGAAAGGAGGCCTGGAATTTTACCTCCTTTGTCCCTTTCCCCACTCTTATGTGCTGAAAATTAAACAACTTCAATTTGCATATTCATACACATGACTCCTCTGGGCTAGGCAGCTTGCAAGGATAAATATTTAAAATATCCAGAAATATGAAGATTCCTCTCTAGAGCAACTGGCAGTGTGAAAAAAAGATCCTTTTACAGAATCTTTTTTCTTGACATGCAGAGGTAGAATTCTGCTTGCTTAGGCAACACTTATCCTTTCCCATATTATAAGACATATCTTTTCCAAAACCACTAAAACCAAGATGTTGGAGAGCAAAAGAGGTGTGTTGGGTATCTTAAGGCTCTACAAGTGATGGTCACCAAGGAGAGAGACAAAACACAGTAGAGTTAAAGTAAGTAAAGACTGAAATATAACTAACAATTAGATGACATTTAAATAAAGATCAAGTGTAAGGCTGCCATTAGTGGCAGAATTTCAGTGCATTGGTACTGTGTTGCTTGTTGTTGCTGCTGCTATGGGTGAGTATTTCAGTGGCTGAAACAGTAATGTCGACTGCAAGCAACTATTTCTCTTACAGATTGTTTCTAAGAAGGGACACATAGTATGGAGTGTGTACTCTAAGTGTATCTTAGAATAAGTTTATCATGCACTTCAGCTTTCTTCCTGTACCATGAGGTAAAGCAAAATTCACTCATCATTTGTCAGGTTCAGGCAGTGTGGCAAAAGGCATTAGCACAAAGTATGACTATTTGCAGTATATTTGAACTTTAATGACTGAGCACAGCTTTCACTGCTGTGGCTTGCATTAGAAAAGGAAATTTTAAGACACTGTCTCTGATATTTGACTGTGGAAAACCCTCAGATGGATAGTTTAACAATGGATTTTAAAAAGTTACTCAAAGGATGAGGAGAAACAAGAATCTGCATGTTTGCCTTCCTTTCAAGCTTTTAAGTACTAGAGAAGAAGATGTCTGTGAGTTCTATAGCTGAAGAAGACAATGGCAGTAAGCACAGTACAGATATGGGTTTTTGTCCCTTGTAGGTATCAGCAGTCGTGAGCGTTCCCTTCTGGCAGAAGTTTCTGCAGAGATTTGGCAAGAAGTGTGCAGCGTGTGGGATTTCGGTAAGCAAATCCTCTGAGAAAATAATTCTGCTTGAGCTCATTTCATTTGATAACTGGAGCCACTTCAGGAGCTCTTTCAAGTGCTTATAACCTCAATCTAAGTGAAATTTGCTCAGTTACAGAGTTTGTTTTAAGTCATTATTCCAAATTTCAGACAGAATCCAAGTTTCCAAGGGAGACTTTTGAGAAATGGATTGATGCCGGAGGGAGGTCCCAGTTTATTCAAGAATCTGCACAAGTTCTCATTTGAAGCTCTCAGAATTGAGCTTCAATGAGGTTTTATAAATTCAGGTCTGAGTTGCCTCATGTTGACAAGTTATCTGTTGTACAAGGCTTGTTTTGTCTTTGTTATATGGTGCTGAGGTGTCTGCATTGGTAATTCAGTCCCATGGAAGGAAACAAAACTGTGCTGCACATCCCCCTCTAGGAGCACCCACATCCCTCTGAATAGGGAGGGACAGTTATTAGTGAAGTAAAGAAAAAGCTGACCTACCTGAGAAAAGAAGCCTAGTTTAACTGTGACACAGCTCTGCAAAGCCAGCTCAGTGAGCCTGCCCTTGTCACTGATGGATTATTTTAAGTCCCTTACTTAGTGCAGACAGCAGCAATTTTCTGTCATCATCCTTGGTGAGTTATTGTATGGGCCTGTTCCTCCCCATTTTCCCCCTGTTTACCTTCAATTACTTATGAAAGAGGAAAGAAAAATTGCCTTGTGCACAACAAAGCAGGAGGACTTGAAAAAATCCAGCCCAAAGCTGTATGTCAAAATCTGAACAAAGCTGAAAAATTTAGGTCTGGTGACAGTTATTGAATAGAGTTGAACAGTTATAATTTTTGGAATTAAAAGCTGTGTTGTAATGACTTCCAGAGAATCAGAAGTAACTTTAAAACCCAAGTTCCAAATATGCTGAATCATTATGTGTTTTGAAGTAGGCATCTGGAATCTGAGCCCCATCCTTATTTCTTTTTACCACTTGAGCAAAGAGAATTGCCAAAAGCAGTATTGGCCCATTGACTGGACCTGTGAATGCAGATTTCCTCCTTAGGAATCTCCTCCTCTGTCTACTTGGCCACAAAAAATGCTTTCTTCAACCAACTTGGCTCTATAAATTTAGTTTTACATGACTGGAAAGCCTGTCAGCACCTCTGTAAACATGGTTTAACTTAATTTTACAGTTGAGTTGCTTGACTGTTATGGTCTAAGTGGGGGATGGATTGAAAAAAAGCCACCTCTCTGTTTCACCTTGTAGACATTTCCCAGGGGACTCTGTGTGTGCTCAGTGATGGATTTTTTGTCTGACAATGCATCACTGGAGCTTCCTATCCTACCACCTTGTGTGATCTGTACAACTGATCTGAACTCTCCCACTATGAAATAAAAGCACATCATTTAAGGCTCCTAAGCTTGTCATTGGGGGATGTTCTACTGGAAGGGAAGGAGACAGGGGAGAAAAAATTTTTTTTTCTCTAAAACCTCACTCGGCTTTCAGGGTCAACACCCTGAAATTGGAAATTCAGTTTCCTGAAAAAAAAGTCACAGAACTGCAGACTAATGTTTCCTGTTCAATTGATTCTATGTTGAAGAGAGCCCTCAAAGAGTTAGAAGTTGGTAAAAAGCAACAAGAATCTTGGATTTCTTCCACTGATATTTCCCCCTTTTTACCCATTCCTCCACAAGAGGTGACCAACAAGTCTAACTACTGATTAAGCATCTCAAGTTCCTAGAACTTTAAAGCCTAGAATTTCTGGAATTATCAGGAATTATCCTGCTCCCAAGCAGGATCCTTGATAGCATTCTTCCCACAACCAGGTTGGTGCACAGGCTAGAAATTATTCTCTTTTGTTTATTTCCTTCAGCTTGCACGTGCTGTGTTCATTTAGGTGTCTGCTCTGCCCTCACGGGGAAAACATTGAATTTACACTCAGTGAGTCTCAGCTGGTGACTGGAGGTGAAGTTGTCATGAGAAATTTTAAGAAGTGTGGCATCTTCTTGGTCCATCGTTTTGGCAAGGTGTCTAAAAACGAAAGATGGCTCTCCCTCACAACTATAGCTTCCATCCTAGCCAATATCTTTTGGCTGTGGGTTTTGGAGGATTTAGTAAAAATAAAAGCACCTCTTCACAGATATGGAATTGTTTATTTGCCTTCCATGAGCACTGTGCAGCATGGAAAGATGCCTTTGGCTGAGTCCTGGCTCTGCAGCCCCATTTTCACTCTCCCATCCTGTTTCCACTCACATCCTCGCTGCACCTGTTTCTGATTTGCCCTTCATGACGTGCTGCTGCAGGGAGCAGAGCCACCTCCAGCACCCCGGCAGGGCCACCTTCCCCAGAGCTGTCAGGGAATGGATGGAAGGCATGGGATAACTGTAGGATGTTGTTGATAACTCAGAGGGCAGCAGATGCCAATAACAGAGTATTTGCTTTGCAAGAAAGAGAGAAGGAGCTGCATTAGCTGTTTATTGCAGTGGGAGCACTGCCCCCATGACTGTGCTGCCACTGCACGAGCAAGACTTTAGGGCACTGTAACCTCAGTCCTGCCGGCCCTGTTTCTCTTTCTCTGGGAAATTACAGCTACAATGATTATTATTATCGATCTAGAATTTTGTTTAAGTGCTTTGGTTTCTGAGTGGGTGCCCCGTGTGGAGCATAAGGGAGTAATAAAATTGCATATAGACAACATAAAATCTTGTATTGCTGGAGTGCTCTCTTGTGGTGAACTAACGATTTTGCCACAACACTGGGCTAATGCAAGGATTATCTGTCTGTGCTGAGAACTTGCAGTCAGGAAAGGTTATTTTCTGCCTCCTTAGCTTGGGAGCAAATACTTTAGATGGGAAATGCATTTAAAACATAAACATAATGGATTAGACTCCAGGACTCCCAGAATCACTTATCATACAGAACTGTAAATAGCAGTGCTTAGGGGAATCACTCTCTGTGAAAGCTCTTCTCATACCCTCAGCTCCCAAGCTGCACGTATAGAGGATTGAAACACTTAATGTTAAACTAATCCCCCATCATTAAAAAGCCCTGTAGATAAGCCCTTGGTTCTGGATTCTACATGTGCTGCTGTGCCTGTGGTTCACAGGCGTGGGAGATGGAGCATGTGATGGGTATAGGACAGCTGGGCAGTAGGCATTCAATCAGCATTTTAAAAAGTGGATTTTCAGTCTTGTAAGCCCATTGCTTCCAGCTGAAGTTGAAGAAATGTAGTGACTATGAGTACTGCCAGAAAACAAATCCCAAGCATCCCCAATTAATTTGGTTTTGAGGGTAATCTCTGTGACTTGTCATGCAATGTCATGAGTGGATCCAGCTGTGGAGAGTGGTGTAAACCACTCTGACTTTTGGGTTTAGTTTTTGCTGAGTATGTATTTGGGTTTAAAGTGATGATTGGAAATGAGAGCAATTCTTCCTCATTCAATACTGAAGGTGGTCCGTGAAATGGTATATTCACAGTATAAAATGACCACTGAAGCCCTGCCACTCCCCTTGAAATGCAGTGTGAGGATGTTTTAAGGCATTGTTTCTAATAGTAAATTAAATAGTTCCCCTGGCCTAGAATAGAAACAGACATTTGGTCATCTCTGTTACTCAACTGGCAGAAAAATCTTTGCCCAAGCTGATTAGCAATCTCCTGAGGATTATCAGTGATCATGGACAAGGGAAGAGCAACTGACAGTATCTACCTGGACTTGTGCAAAGCATTTGATACTGCACTGCATGACATCCTTGTCAGTAAGCTGGAGAGACATGGATTTGGATGGACCCCTCAGTGGATAAGGAATTGGCTGGATGGTGGCACCCAAAGAGCTGTGGTCAATGGCTCAATGTCCAAGTGGGGACCAGTGGGGAGTGCCATCCACAGGGGTCTGTACTGGGCCTGGTGCTGTTCAACATCTTTGTCAGTGACATGGAGAGAGGGACTGAGGCACCCTCAGCAGGTTTGCTGGTGACACTGAGCTGTGTGGTGCAGGTGACACACTGGAGGGAAGGGATGCCATCCTGAGGGGCCTGGACAGGCTTGAGAGTTGGTGCTGTGGGAACCTCATGAAATTCAGCAAGGCCAGGCTCAAAATCCTGCACCTGAGTCAGGGCAATCCCAAGCACAAAAACAGTCTGGGCAGTGAATGGATTGAGAGCAGCCCCGAGGGGAAAGAAATGGGAGTGTTGGTTGACAAGATGCTTGAGATGACCCAGCAATGTGCACTTGCAGCCTACAAAATCAAGTTCTTCCAAAGCAGTTTGGGCAGCAGCTGAGGGAGGTGATTCTGCCCCTCTGCTCCACTGTTGTGAGACCCCTCCTGCCATGCTGTATCCAGCCCTGGGACCCACAACCTCAGAAGGCTGTGGACCTGCTGGAGTGAGTCCAAAGGAGGACCACAAAAATAATCAGAGGGTTGGAGCACCTCTCCAATGAATACAGGCTGAAAGAGCTAGGGTTGTTCAGCCTGGAGAAGAGAAGGCTCTGGGGAGACCTTAGAGCCTCTTCCAGTACCTAAAGAGGCTTCAAGAGAGCTGGAGAGGGACTTTCTACAAAGGCATGAAGTGATAAGACAAAGGGGAATGGCTTTAACCTGACAGAGGGTAGATTTAGATTGGATACTAGGAAGAAATTATTCACTGTGAGGGTGGAGAGGTCCTGACACAGGTTGCCCAGAAGAAGCTGTGGATGCCCCATCCTTGGAAGTGTTCAAGGCCTGGGCTTAAACACTTGGATGGGGCTTGGAGCAGCCCTGTCTAGTGGAAAGTGTCCCTGTCCATGGCAGAGGGGCTGGAACGAGATGATCTTTAAAGGTCCCATCCAAACCAAACCATTCTATATTCTATCTAGCACAGTCTGGGAATCAACCACTTTAGGACTCTTCACAAAAAGTATTTATATGGACATAGGTCTTTTGGAGACCATGAATGTTTAGGACTGTGAATGTGGCCAGGGTCTGTGAGTTGGCTTCAAGACTGGTAAATAGGCTCTTGAGTCTGTTAAATTTACTAGTTCAGTTGTAGCCCTAATACTGCTAACAGAGAACACTACTATCACTTGTCCTACTTTTCTCCAATTATTCTGGATAGTTAAGGACAGATTGGCTCAGGGCTTTTTGGAAATGAAATTTCACCAAAATACTGAAGTGTGAGACATTGCTGTGTGTGAACTGTTCTGTAACATAGTTTTGTATTTTGAAGGGAACAATCTGTGTAGTGTTGAGCAGTGCATGCTGTAACTCAGACATTATGCTTTTCTTCTTCAGTGGATGATTCCTTTTGCAGTCATGCTAGTGACCATTCCAAACCTGATCCTGGCTTACTTCGTGGCCTTCATCTCTGGTCTGAGCATTGCAGCATCTCTTCTGTTGCCATGGTAGGATAATTTTACATTTGACGTGGAGAATGAATGTATTTCTGCATTACATGTATGTACTACTGCATGGAATTTGCCTCTGAAAGAGGCAGAGTATGGAAAAAGTCACTTCTTCCAAGAATCTTTTTTTGTTTTTTATGCTATTTGTAATGATGTGACCTTGGTTGCCCTGTTATTAACAAATTACTTCTACTGTAACTGTAGCTGCTCTTTGTACATAAGAATATGTAAATTAACCAATAATCTAAGTAGCTATAGAACATGTGATAACATTGCTTCAGGAATTATGAAGTTAGGCAAATCAGTTAGTGCTAAGCAATTAAGAATGTAGCAGAGGACACATAAAGCAAACTATGTCTAACCTTACTTTTTATAAAGGCATGTAGTTATAGAAGAAGGGGTAATGGCTGTAAACTGAAAGGTGATATATTTAGATTAGGTTTTAGAAAGAATTTCTTTACTGAGAGGGTGGTGAGGCCCTGGCACAGGTTGCCCAGAGAAGCTGTGGATGCCCCATCCCTGGAAGTGTTCAAGGTCAGGTTTGATGGGGCTTGGAGCAACCTGGGCTCCCTGCCCATGGTAGGGGGCTGGAATGAGATGTTCTTTAAAGTCCTTTCCAACCCAAACCATTCCATGATTCCATGTGTATCCCTGCTTGAGCAGTCCTCTGCTATAGATCAAATAACACAAGGTTATGATTAAAAGAAACCAAGAATTCAAGGTCTTTTGCACTTGAGGACTGAAAATAAGTGGGGAAAAACAACACAAGGATGATCACAGCAGGACATTTCCTCTTCAGATTAAATAATTGTTATTGAGGCCACATTAACCAGAAAGCAAGACCATTGCTGAGAGCACTGTTTTTCATAACTTGTTTGTACAGTGCCCTGAAAATTCAAAGAGATCATGGAATACATAGCTTGAAATAAGCTGTCAGACTATGTAAGCTTTTCTGCACAAAGGGTGTGACCTTTTTTTTCCAATAGTAAATGATTACATATATTGGAACTAAAATGTCAATTCACAATTGACATTCGAGCAGCTTCCATTCTAACTCCCCATTACCTAACTCAGTCTTTTTGAAATAGAGAGAGAATAGGTTTCATTGGTTTATGAAAATGTTATTACCTTATCAAAAGAGTTATTTCAGAGTGCAACTATTCAGAGATTCAGAGTCCCTTGAAATCTTAAGAAACGTGGGGGGTTTTTGTTGATCTTTTTTTAATATCACAACTTCTGATTGGAATGACAGGCAGACTAGAAAATTCTGTCACCTCTGAAGTGTTTGATGGCTTTTCAGTGATTTTATGCATTCTAATATGTGTCCATAGTTTTCTTACACATTTTTTTTGCCCTCCTTTCCAGCAGTAGAACCTTTTGAACTGGATTCTTTCATGTGCATGGCTACATCAATCAGCTAAAAAATGGAGGCGGGCTGTGTTCTATTTCATTAAGTTTGGACTTTGAAAAGAAATTTTGGCTTGAGTTTTTCTTTTATCTTGCTCACTTCTAGGTCAATGCTTCCTGATGTTGTTGATAACTTTCGCCTGCAGAATCCCCATGGAAAAGGACATGAAACCATTTTCTATTCTTCTTATGTTTTTTTCACCAAGATGTCAGCAGGAATTGGCTTAGGAATTTCTGCAGCAGGACTGGAGTAAGTAGCACTGTGTTTCCACTTAGTGGATCTACTCTGAAAGCATTCTGAGGTTACAACACTTTTACCCTGTGGAGTTAATTGCCTTCATGCCCTGAGCCTGAAAGTGCCAGCAGCTCCAGATGGCTGACCACTAAAGACAGGATTTTTGCCATCTAGGCCAGAAAACTGAGCATTAAGTTACTTGACCTGACATGTTTCTCTTCAGAAAAACCTGACTTCCCTTTAGATTTTCCTCTTTTCAATTACTCATATAGATTTTAGTGACTTATGTGAATAAAGAACTAAACATGAAAGTGCAGCAGATGAAGGTCCCCCACAGGTGATACAGGTGCTTTGTGCATTCCCTGTTGCACCTGGACTGGACTGGACTATCTCCACGATGGATTGGATGCTTTCAGGGGTGCCAGGGACTTGTTCAGCATAAAAGGATCACCAATTCCTGCATAGTTTTAGGGAACTGGATACTGATCAGTGTCAGCAACAGCCTTCCTCACAGCTCTGCCCATCACTTAGACCATGTCACTTTGGGAGATGTTTTATGGTCTCTTTCCACTTTGTCTTTTCTGTTCCGACCAGACAGGTTGAGAAAGTGGCCAAGCATCCCCTGCCCTGCCTTTGTTTAAGACCTGGCAGAAAGGGCCTGTGCCAGTCCCTGCTACAGCACAGAACAAACACTCAGAAGGGAAATCTAGCCCTTGGCTCCAGATTAGGTTTTGGTAACCAAAATGTTTTGCTTTGGTGCCTTGAGCTGAAATTGCTAAATAACAGGCAATGCTTGGCTGAACATTTTGGGCTTAGGAATTTTAGCTGCTTATTGCTAAAACCCTCAAACAATTCGCTGTTCCCCAATTAGCCCTTTTTCAATTGCATTCCAGTTGGGTCCCAGCAATTTGCCAAGGCAGATGTTTGTGGGAGAGCACAGGAGACAGAGTGATGCCAAATGAGCTGTAGCTTTCATTAGGTGGATGCTCAGAGGAAAAAATCATTCCACAAATTGGGAATAGGAATTTGAGTATATCAGCAGTTGTGGGACTGCATGTACGCCCTGAATCAATGAAGTGTAAGTGTGTACCTAACTCTGAGCACTTGAGTAAATTTGTCTATCTTGAGATAAGTGCCTAAGTGTGTGTTTAAATTAAAGTTAATTATTGCTGTTGAAATTGGTCAAATTACTTGCATGCTTTTAAAGCAGAGCTTGAATACTTTGCTGAATATTAATAGGAAACATATAACAGATTAATTTCACAGAACTACAGAATCACAGAACCACAGATTCAGAGAATGGGTAGGGCTGGAAGGGACCACAGTGGCTCATTTGGTTCCAACTTTCCCTGCTCAAGCAGGGTGATCCTAGAGCACAGGGCACAAGATTGTGTCCAGATGGTTCTGGAATATCTTCAGTGATGGAGACTCCACACCCTCTCTGGGCAATCTGTTCAGTGCTTAGTCACTGCACAGGACAGAAGCTCTGCCTCATGTTCAGGTGGAACTTGCTGGGCATCAGTTTATTTCCTAATATGGGATTCTGCAATCCTTTCTTTAAAAGTATGCAAGTAATTTGACCAATTTCAACAGCAATAATAAACTTTATTGTTATATATAATAACAAGAAAATACAGAGGTAATGCAGTTATCTGAAGTCAAGCACAAAAATAAGGTTTGGAAAACATAGTTTGAAATGTAGTGGGGAGAAGGAAAAAAATAGAGATGTAGGGAAAATGGGAGAAAAGTCTTGAAGAGTGGGGGGAAAGTCTTCAGGTGAGCAACAGCCTTTTAGCTTTGGACCTACACACACCACTTGTTTCTATTTGTTTAGGTTTACTGGATACAAGCCAGGGATATGCAGACAGTCAGATGATGTGATCCTCACACTGAAAATCCTCATTGGAGCAGTTCCTGCCATCCTCATCCTTTTAGGTTTATTTATACTCCTTTTCTACCCAATCACGGAAGAAAGTCGGAAAGAAACAAAGCTTGCCCTTGAAGAGTTAAGGTAAGTTTGGACTGGTAATAAAGCAGCAGCAACACCCCCACAGCAGCTCTTTAATCATACTGGGAAAATTATTATTGTAAGGAATCCCTATATTCCTTACAACAAAATAAAACAATGTGCTCTTAGTCAAATCATTAATGGAATGGTACCATGACATGTTCCAGTATCTCTTTTTTGTAGTGCAGTGCAATCTGCTTAGAGGACTATTTGTCAGAAATTTCAGCTGCTCTATTTTACATTCTCTCTGGAGTGGCTCACAAAGCACTATTGAGGTACATTGTTTCAGGCCAGAAATGGAGAATATTCTACATAGATTAAATCTGTGGGGAAAATGTGAACAGTTACATTTTACTTTTATATAGAAGAAAATGGTATGTTGTTGACTGCATTCTTGTTGTTTATGTGATACAAGAAACATCCAAACCATTTAGAAGCGTAGGCAGAAAAGATTGTGGGAGAAAAAAAGAGGTCAGCTTCAAGCTATTCTTTCCATTTTTACTCTGTCACTCTCGCTTCCTCCCTTTTTCTCCTTCTCCAAGGAAAATCTTGTCTAGTTCAGATTCATCCACCTCTATCAACTCTTGAGGACATATATAAGGACAGTCCTAGCAGACTGGGATAAAATACCCAAAAAATAGGTTGTTCCTCTGTCTTGGTGTTATTATCCCAATTCACTGGAATTGGAAAATTATTTCCATACTAAGAGGTCAGTTCCAGGACCTAAGCATGGATGCCAGGGAACTATTCATGCCCTAAAATATCCGAGATTTGTGCATGAGGTTGGTAGATATTACACAGGCCTCTGTGCAGACTGCAGGAGACAGGATAAATCAATCTAAAATGGGACTGGTCCCTCTTTTGAGGGGCTTTATTGCCTAGAACAACCACACCTTGCTGGAGGTTCTCAGCTGTTTGAGATTGCCAAACTCAGCTTGATTAGTCAGGACTGAAAGCCAGAAGTGTGTTCATCAATCATTTGTTCTGCTTTTACCAGGAGGAGCCATCAAAGCACTGAGAACTTGGACAGCCACAAAAAGGACACCTCTGTCTGAAAGCTCTGAAGGCTGTGGTTTTCCAAATACAGACTCATATCCCACCACCAAACTCTGTGAGAGTTTTCCAGGCCATTTCTCTGCTCACATTTTATCAAAAAGGACAAAGGATGATTCTGACACAGTCAGTGATGAAATGAAGAGAGGACACCATTGTGAAAATCTGCACCTGACTCCATGCACTGTGCTGAAAAAGACATTACACATGTTCACAAATGCAAGCTACTGAAGACTTGGGGTTTTTCTGTTTGTTTTTCAATGATTAATGGGAAGCTGTGATCTCGTTCATGGGAGATTTTATGCATTTGTAACTCAAGGGGGGAAAAAAAAGTGTAAATGTGAGCAGAGAATTTTTGAGTGTTCTGAATTGGAAAATACTCACAAGGGTCACTGAGTCCAATTCATGATGCACCATTCAAATATTAATTCACAATATACTTCACCCTTGGAGGCTGGGGTGGATTTTGAGCACAGTCTCTGCCTGTAACTTGCACACTATTGTGTTTGGAAAGCACTTGGGAACCTGAGTATACTATATAAACCTAGGGTTTATTTTGTTTTGAAATGAAGCAAATCACTGATGTAGACATATTTTGACGAGGTTTTTTTCCATTTTTTTGAAAGAGATTTTGAGGTAATTCAAGTTTATAGATTCTATAAGAAATAGAACCTTGCATTTCCCATTACTGATGTTTCTTGCTTCTGAAACCTGCAAACTGATCTCTGTGAGAGAATAAGAAGTTAACATTTTCAAAATCAACATCTCCTCTGAGGATATGCAAAATCAATAGTCCCTGCCATAAAATTATTAAATATCCTTACATTTTGGCCTTTCAGTAATCACAATACCCGTTTCCCACATGCTCTAGGTTCTCTGCCTCACAGAATACCACTGCATGGGTATTAACCTCAGCTTGCACCTATTTTGTAATAATGAGGCTACACCTGCCTTTTAAATGGTGACTTTTTCTGTCAGGGATGTTATCGTGCTTTAGTTACATCAACTGGAACCTCATTTTTACTATAGATTTACACTGTTGAGCACATTTTTTAAATGAAAGACACACCTAACCTCAGGTACCTTCTGGAGCATTGAAGTTCAGACCTGTTCATTCTCGGCTTCTGTGATCAGTGCAGGTACAGAGACCTCCAGAGACTGGCTCCAAGCTTAAGCTAAAATGATTGGACTCTGAAGTTGTATTTAAGTCTGGAAAGCAGAGTGAGGAATCCAAGAGGTTTGTTCACCTTGAAGAAATTATCACAGTGCAAGACAAGGCATGAATTCTATCCCACTGCCTTGACTGTGTGACTCTGTGAGTGCCTTTTTGCTGACCCAGAAGTGCCTTTGGAGGATGGGCTTGCTGCTCTTCAGGAGCACCTGGAGGAAGTGGCCACCTGTAATTTGCTCAGGGCCATCTGGGAAGTTGCTCACAGTGCTGGGACTGGAAACTGGGAAAGCTTTTGCTGAAGGACACTGGGAAGTAAAATCAGTGCAACCACAGAGTGTCTCTTTCAGTTTGATACTGAAACCTTGTCAGGCAAGTTTGAAGTCAAAGGCCTTATGAACTGTCCTAATTCCTCAAAATACTTAATCATGAGGGATCTTCTAAGGATATATTTTGGTTTATGTAGATAAGAGTTAACTGCATTTAACATTTCTTTTGAGTTGCCGTCTAAGGCTGGGATTTTTTGGGGTTTTTTTGTTTCCGTTTTTGGACAAACAATGATATGTATGCCTGGGGCATATGTGTTTACAACAATAAAAACCATAAGCCTGTTTACAATTTTGAGTCTGATGGAATTTGAAATAGCAGATTTACTGCACTTTGAAGTAGGTAAGTTATGTAGCAATATCACATAGCTCCAAAACATCACAGAGAATAGTTTGGGGCATTCGATTTATTCTGTAATATTGCTGTATTTCTGAAAGTCATGTTTAAAAATAACCAGAAGGCACAGTAAAGGCTGTTAATGTTTTTTAATGGGTTATGTTTTCAGCTGCTATAGATCTGTAGCTACAAGGCAGTGGGTCCATGTCAGTTTATATAAACTGAATACTTAGGCCAGTGATAAAAGGGCTGCAGAAACTGCTGGCTGGGGTTGAGTGGAGTCATTTAAATGTGGCTTAAGATATTATTTCTAGATCAGATATGCAGTTGTCTCTAAATTGCATAACACCTAGTCTGAATTCAGACTCTTGGATGGTAAACTTGGTTGATTGTAAACAGTTTTCTTCTTCTCCAGAGAGACAACATGATCTTTATCTCACTTAAATGTACTTAGTCCTCACTTTACATATGGTACCAGCAATGGGAACTGCCAAAAGAAAAGAGAAAGCTTCTGTAGATTAAGTGAAGCAGACTGTCTTTATATTTTGAAAATCTCATTAGTTTATTTCATTATCAGAGTTGTAATTTTGTTAAGAAAGTGGGTGTATTTTTGTAAGTCAAAAGAATGGAAGATTAAGTGCAGGATAAGATTATTTTTGTAACTTTCTTTTCTTAGCGCTCAATGTTGGTGCAGTAAAATGAAAGAGATTTATAAGTCTCCTGTTGGTTTTAAATGATGTCTATGCCTTATGCATGGTCAGAACATGTGACTGAAAGAAGTAAATTCTTGTGTTGACAGGCATTCAGATTAAATGCTAATCTAATGTAAACCTCTTGCCTTCCTTCTGATTGGCAGTAACAGGGGCCAGGTTTAATTCCCAGGGGTTCTCCTTCAGGTAATATCCAAGTACAGTAATAAGAATATGGGAGATTGAATTAAACCAGCTGGGTGCATAAGGGACAGCACTTGCCCACTTGCACACAGGCAATTCCAACAAATAAGGGAAGAAAAGAGAAGGATAATAGAGTTATGTGTCACTATTGCTGTGTAAGGGAAACCATGTCCAGTTCCTTGTCCTTGCTGAAGTGTTGTGAGGGCAGCCCAAATCTCCCATACTAGGCTGGTTACTGGCAGTCAGGAGCTGAGCTGGTCACCAGTCATGGAATCATTACAGTTGGAAAAGACTTTTAAGATCCTCAAGTCTAACCATCAGCCCAGTCTTCTCTTCCAGTTTCATCCCTTTTCATGCCTAACAATAATGCTGAAACCTTCCAAGGTTACACCATCTCCCTGAGAGCTCCTGCTGGGGATCAGGTAACCCCATATCTGAGCTGCAGCTCCCACCAGGCACTGAAGGACAGGGTTGCTGTTGGCCACCAGCTGTGCCTGTGTTCCCCTCCTGCCTCTCTGTCCCCTGCCTGCCCCTGAGCTCACTGACTGGCCTCAGCTTAGCTGGATTAGATCCCCTGTGCTGAGTCCCCCCCTTTAACAGGTGGACACCATCTCAGACATCTGTCCCTGGAGAGTCCCTGAAGGCTGGGACCTTCTGTGTCAGGTCGCTGGGTTTTCAGGAAGGGCTCTGGAGATTTGAGTACTAATTCCTTAAGTCACTCCTGCACCTTTTAAGAATTGCTGCTTGATTCAATGTCTGCTGCATCCTCTCATCTTTATTAATCTTCAGCATTCCAAGCACAGTAGTTGAAGTGGAAAATGTTTTAAAGCAAACTTGTTTTGGGTTCAGAGTTTGTTTCCAAGTATCATTTGTTGATTTATTTCTCTGCTTGCCTTCCTGGGCTGTAGTCAGAAAACACAATTAAATCAATCTTTTCGAGAGGAGGATTTTCCACCAGGGAAACTCAGGTCCTTTCGGATCTGGTATCTGTTGTCCAGCTCTAAGATGAGGAAGAGAGGGCAAGTTAACTCCAAGTCCCATGCAATAGATGACAGCAGTTTAGTGGTTGATCATATACCTCATATCAATTTCATATCATAGTTATGTAAAAGCAGTCTCAAAGTGTTACAATAGTCTCTTCCCTAGGAAAACTTCAAGACTGACTGATAGGAAAGTTGGTTGGACTCATACAATGAGTGGGTGCAGGAGGTAATTTTGTTTTTGTGTAATTTTACAGAATGTTTTTTTCTTTTAACTTTCTGCAATTCCACAGTTCAGATACTCAGCAATAGTGCTGAGTATTGTGGTTACAAGAATGTGTATATGCTGTAGGCTTAAAGTATGAAATCAGATGGCTTTCACTTCACATACACCAAACCTGCTGCACAAACCAGATGCTAACTCACTGACAAGCTTCATTCAAAAGATGAAGCAGCAGCATCTGTCTGACCCTGAGGCAGAGGAGGAAACTTTTTGCTATGTAACACCTGAGAATTTACAGTCTCTGAAGACACAAACTGGCATGACAGAGCTAAACAAAGAGGGCACTTTTAAGCTGTGGTGCTTTTCAGAGGGTAGGGTCTTCAGTACCACTTCAGAGCCGTTACAGAGCAGCAGCCTCTAACCTCAGCTGGAGAGCAGCAGCACTGCTGGGTGGCAGGGAAATGTGCATGTTTGCTCTGAAGCGTGGAAGCAGAAATAAACCTTATTTCCTGATCTATTTCTTATCCCAAATGATCTTAGATTAGACTACGAATTTCAGCTACACCCTTCAGCTGCCTGTTCTCATTTTTGCTGTGCTCTGCTGTAGATGGTGAGGAAGGATTCCTCAGGTTTCATGGCACTGATGGTCGTTTGCTCAGCTTCACTGATAAAGCTCCACTTTGGGGGCCCAGCACGCATCCCCTGCCAGCCTGTTTTTGCTGATGTACATGGAATCATCTACCTTCAGCAAAGGATCAGAAGAATTTCCTTTGCTCCTTAGTATTCTCCATCATGAAATTTCACCTGTTTTACCTAGAGGATGTTTTTGCCTGCCTAGGGCTTGTGCCATGATGATGTAACAGGTTTACATTGGCTGAGAGGTTTCTGTTCAAACTGGCTACAGCCCATGAGGACTTAACTTCCCTTGTGTTTCTAAAATAAACTTGCTCTTCAGTCACCTCCAAAGTCATGGATAGGATATGCCATTTCCACATCCAGCAGGTTCAGCAATTCCCACAGTTGCTGGATGTGTTGGGTTGTGAGTCTTGGTGCTCAGAAGTACCTGCTGGCATCAGCGTGGGATGAGGCAAAACTGCTGCCACCCCAGACTCCTGGCAAGGTCTCAGCTGTGCTGAGCTGGCCAAGCAGAGAGAATGGGCAACTCTAGAATTCACAAATGGACTTGTAGGCATGAGAGAAAAGCTGTAAGAAAATAAAGTTCCTTAAACCTCTGCAGTTTTCTAGTAAGGATTCTTGGATTAGGCTTGGAACTTTTTCAATTATTTGGGCTTTCTTTTAACATTCAGCTTTGGTGCAGATCATCCAATAAGTTAGAAATGGTGTTTTGATTTGAAATCAAACAGCCCTGACAGGGAATACTTGGGTGTGTTTGTTGACAAGAAGTTCAACATAAGCTGGCAATGAGTGCTCATAGCCCAGAAAACCAAATGTGCATCAATGTGCTTTTGCATTGTGCATCAGTGTGCCAAATGTCTGCCGCATGGAATCATTACAAGCATGGGCAACAGGTGAGGGAGGAGTCCTGTGAGATCCCACCTGGAGTCCTGTATCCAGCTCTGGGACTCCCAATATGGGAAGGACACAGACCTGTTGGAGTGAGTCCAGGGGAGGCCACAAAGGTGCTCTGATGGCTGGAGCATCTCTGCTGTGGAGACAGGCTGAGAGAGCTGGGGTAGTTCAGTCTAGAGAAAAATCAGGGGAGGCCTTAGCGCCCCTTCCAGTGCCTACAAGAGAGCTGGAGAGGGGCTTTTTACAAGAGCCTGGGGTAATAGACAAGGAGGAAATGGCTTTAAACTGAAAGAGAGCAGATTTAGTTTACACATTGGGAAGGAATTATTTTCTGTGGGGGTGACAAGGCACCAGCCCAAATTGCTCATACAAACTGTGGATGCTTCATCCCTGGAAGTGTCCAAGGCCAGGCTGGATGGGGCTTGGAGCAATCTGGTCCCATGGAAGGTGCCTTTGCCCACAGGAGGGGTTGAAACTAGGTGATCTTTAAGGTCCCTTCCAAACCACACGATTCCGTGATTCAGGAAATAAGGGAGCCTCTTAACATAAGGATCTCATTCTTCTGAGATCCCTAGGGTTATCTTTTAAATGCAATACTTGTCCACATGCACAGAGCACACCTTGAGAACCAGTGTAATCTGTTGACTAAACTATTAACAGCTTCTAGCAGGTGTCTTGCACTTGCTGTGTCAGCTTCAGTTACCCCACACAGCACTGCCCTGTGCACAGGGAACTCCTTGGTGCTCACCTGGGCAGCTGGAAGAACTCCACAGATCTGTTCAGTGCAACCTGAGATCGAGCACACTTCTGATGGGAGACACTGTCTTTTGTCAATCTAACACTAACAGTAACAATTTCAAAATAAGCAGCTAATTTTTATAAACTGTTTGGCTGCATAACAAAATTACAGAAGCATCATTTGAGGCATGAGAAATTCAAGGTTAAGGTGTTCTGCAGAGCCAAGAGTCCTCAGCCCTGACCCTCTCCTCCCACGGGTTAGTGGGTGTTGGAACCAGGAGCAAGCATGAAAAAGGACTGTCAGGCAGCTGTGAAGAAACATGGACCATGCCCAGCATCCAGCTTGCTTTGAACCCATGCCCAGTGATGAAATTTCAGTGACTTTATGGTAAGGATAGGTGTAATCATGGTCCACTTCTGATTAAACCATCACTGAGAAGAGATGATTGTTGTGTAAAGGATTGAGGCCACAACTGCTGAATTATTTCACCTGTTTTCCTCCTCCCATCTTCATCAAAAGCTGGGACTTGTAGTTTTGCCACCCAATGCTGAGTGTTCTCTCCAGCTTTTGCTAGTGTTGTATTTTTAACATTTTATTTTTGTGAATAGACTTCTTTTGACAGTGGCTAAATTTCCAAACAGACAATGAAAAAAAAAAAGAGATTATCTTAGTCCTGAAGACAGCAGCTCCAATTCTATAATCTAGTTGCTTGATGCCTTCTCACACAGTAAGTGCCACTGTGAAAGCCTGATAAACTGCTTAATGTTACCATGCTGTGATTTTATGGGGAGCAATCTTGGATTAGTCTTTTCTTCAGTGCTACAATCCATGTTACATAAACTTGTGCTTACATAAACTTTTTCTGAATTTCCCCTTTGCATTTTCTCTTTCTCTCTCTCTCTCTCCAAAAGCCCACGGCACATTTTCTTGTGTCAGACTTTAACTGGATGTTCTCAACACGAGACCCATGGCAATCACTTCCCCAAATACACTGAGATGGAAGCAGAGCAGTGTTATGGGCAGGTACAGGAGGGGAAGAGGACCTTGCTTCCACACAATGTGGAAATTCCACATGATCCCACTTTGTCCCAAACTCCAGGAACATACACTGGTGCTTACACGACTGCAAACCCAGGTGCACTTCTGCAGGCACTGCTCCTAAATAACACCAGTGTAGTATTTCAGATTTAGGCAGAAGAGAGAAAACGGGAGAAAACGCAGCATTTTCAAGGATTTCTTTATTATTCAAGTCTAATCTTATCTAAAAACACCAATGTATTAAAGACCAAGATGGAAACTTGAGCTCAGAAACTTGTAAGAACACACATTTTTAACCTCATCTGTACGGCAAGAGGCATAGTTAAAAAACACTGCTCAGTATAAAAAAAAGTTAATGTTTCCAAGGATCAAACAAATAATTTACAATGCAACAAAAAATTATAGAAATTGTACAGAGATTTGAGACTATTGTTGATAATTTGCAGTCCCATACAGTAAACATAAAGGCCTCTCATCATCAGACAGGCATTGCAAAACCACTGTCAAAAACTACATTTTATTTCTGGGCTGTTCTGAAGGGCTGCTGCTGTCCAAGGTCTTGGAGGAGCAGTCCCTCAGGACTTCCAGAGAACTGGTGATATCCAGGCTTTCAGAAGAAGTGGATCTACACCCCTGTGTGGAACTGATGATATCCAGAGTTTTGGAGGAGTGGGCACTGTAGCCTTTTGCACTGGCATCTCTGATGAGGATCTCCTGTGTGGATGTAAACATTAATGGGATGAAGCCCTCGCTGTCTGCTGTGAGAACAATCCAAGAGGAACCTGTGAAGACATGCACATGGCTGTTGATAAACTTTTGTGTAATCAGGGTATGTTTAAGGTAAAAACCAAATTTATTCTAGAATTAAATGCTTCTGTATATTTACAGCTTTCTAGAAAAAAAAAAGTATGAAAATATACAGGTTGTACAATCTCAAAAATAAAGGACACTTGGCAACTATGACTGATTTTGCCACTAGGAGATGAGACAATAATAAATGCACACTTCAAGTGAGGAGGAGGAAAGAAATTCAGAACAGAATTCACAAGCATCCACACTTAGTTTTAATTAGGTACTGATAAGCTATTTCACAGCACTAAAGCTGTGCAGATACTGTAAAAAGCAGAGATTTAGTAAATTAAATGACAAATTAATGTAATAAAGACAATTTAGAAACTGCTTTTATTATGTAATTTCACTCTACTTAATTCCAAGAAAAACAAGGAAGGAATACTTTACAATACTGTACAAACCCAACATGTCTGGTCCATTTGCTATTTGACTTCATCATTAGCATTTTTGTCCATTAAGCTGATGAAGCAAGAAAACAGAGCTTGTGGGGGTAAGGGAATGCAGAGAAGCATTTCCAGCTGTTTGTAAATTTACCTTATGTAACTTTACATCACAAGTAAGGTCACAAGAAGATTGTAGCTTAAAAGCACACAAGCCTCTAATCTTTTGGCTTTATTTGGGCCAAAGTTGAAAATCAATACAACTCTGGATTTGAAAATACCATTCCAACTTTGTATCTGTATATTTCAAACAAACATATTCCACCAACAATTCCTTAGGAGAAATAAAACTTGGACAATGGCAATAACAGTAGCCTTAGGCTTTGGGATAGTTGGTCAGTGATCTGCAAGCAGGCAGAGAGCAGATAACAGGGGGCAAGAAGATTGAATACAGCACAGGGAATACCTGTAATAGTGAGAAATCATATCCCAAAGTGTGTTTTTTACCTCTGCCCTGAGTGAGACCCTCAGAATTGACACAGACACATGGGATGGGCATGGCATGAACTGATAACAGCTGAGGAGACCACAGCAGGAAGAGAGGCAGTTTTCTTCACAGCAAAAACTGATGTGAAATGCACTGCTGAAGTGTACAGAGCAGCTTCTGTGCTACAGGATTTCCTAAAGCAGACTAGATGCTGGAGCTAGAGATTCAAATATAGAACATTGTACTCCCAAAACCACCAGTCAACCCTACCCTCCTTGTTACTCACACTTCTCTCTACAGAACAGCTGAAGACAAGTAAAACACTGGCTGAAAGTAATTTTCCTGTATAACTAGTTACTTGATAAGGGGGGCATCAATATGGAAGTTTGCTCTTCTTTTTTTATAATGTAAAAATTCTTCCCAGTAAAAGAAGATTCAGAGAAGAATTTTTCCATTATTAAAAAATAAAGGCAAAATTTTATTAATATTTCAATTCTTATTCCTTGAGTTTTTCCCTGGATGGAATATATATTCACTAATATATATATTGACTCACTAAGAGTGACACACAGAATCACAGAATGGTGTGGGTAGGAAAGGACCTTAAAGCTCATCCAGTTCCACCCCCAGCCATGGGCAGGGACACCTTCCACTAGACCAGGCTGCTACAAGCTCCACCCAATCTGGCCTTGGGACACTTCCAGGGATGGGGCAGCCATAGCTTCTCTGGCAACACGTTGGAAGTGTTTGTACTCTTGGATAATCTCAACATACCGTGCTGCATTTCTACAAGGGAGAGGTTGAATATCTGCTGGATGATGTTCAGGCGGAGTTTACCGCCACAGAGAAGGACAGCCCGACTTTCCTCCGCATCAGTTTTGGAAAGCTGCCTCTGAAAATGCAAGGAGCAGTCATTAGCTACTGTGATGTATAGTAAAAATGGCATTAATCAAAACAGGACCACATATGTGTCTTCAGTGGCATCATTTACAGAATGTCAAATGCTGCACATATTCAGACCTGTTTGCAAGATTTATCCTTTGAAGTCTCAGCTCTCAAAGTGCCGGTGAGTGAATGACAGCAGCAAGGAACAGTGCTTATCACTGTCACAACAGGAGAGAAAATCATGCACTGCTGCTGAAGAAACCATGAGCTTCATCCACAGCACAATCCTCATCCTTCCATCCGTGAGGGACATTTCCCCAGGGAGTTTGTAAAGCTACACGTTTTCCATTCTCACCTCCCCTCATCCATCGCTGACCCACAGCTTCAGAGGTGAGAACTCCTTGTCATAATTGTTGGGATGAGGAACAGCCTCACAAGTCAGAAGGGCCTGTCTGTCCCACTCCTGACCATCACTGCCCCAAGACTTAAATCCAAAAAGCATCTTCAAAGAATATGCCCAGTCGCATAAAGCATTTTTTCTAATCTGTTATTACAATTTTAAAATCTTTACAATGGGAAACAGTGAAGAGAGTAAGGGAATATGATCTCAAACTTAAAGAGTTCAATGCTACAGAAGTTGATAATTTTTTGCAATAATAAAGCTTAAAAGTAAGATCTAAATGAAAGGAAAATGGCAGCTTAAATTACTTTGAATATTGACTAAGGTTGACTAATCTGAATTCCAGAAATGACCTAGTAGATCTGTGCCAGGTTTTGATAATCAGGTAATATACCCTTTCTGGCATGAGACTTGCACAAGCAAATCTTTCAGACAAAAAAATTGTTTTCACATGAAATTTCCCTTTAAATCCATTTTTAAGCAATGCTAATGGAAATATCTATTGTGTCCCTAAAGACTTCTTTCCTCCTTGGAAGGTGCTCTCAATGCTAATTAGCAACATTGCTGTTTCAAAGGCAAGGCAATTTCCTTTTGTTTCATTCGCTATTATTTTAGTTTTCCTCACAGGAGAGCAGGAAATTGATACCAATTCCCACACATGGAAATCTTGACTAGTCTAAATTTCTATACAGAAAGCTTTAGAAGTTGCCTAGGAAAAGTATTCCCTTCCTAGATCTCTATAAAGGGCTTTAATCCTGCAGCTGGGCTGCCACATGTGGCTCCTCTGGAGTCCCAGCAGCCTCAGTGCAGAGCTGAGGGGCTTGGCCCAGTGTGAGGTGGGGACAGGGAGCTGCACATTCCTGGATATCCCATTGCTTTAAAAACACTGGAAGCCTGCAGAGTAATGGGATTTATAATCATAGTTCCACCTGCAGGAACAGGATGGAAATCTAATCCTACTGACTGCTACTTGAGCATTACAAAGAACATACAGCCATGAACAGGTTTCACCATTAAGGCTTCCAATATTAACATTACCTGGCAGGTGATCTTAATAAATGAGGGTTCCTGAGAAGATGGGTACACTGGAAGATTTCTCTTCCCAGATTTTAGCAGCTCAGTTAATTCACTGAGATGGTGCTGCAATTCTGTGAAGTTACCAGACAATTTTTCCACATTTTTCAAAAAGTAATTTGCCTCCTTTTCACTGAACAGATTATTCTTGTAAGAATTGGGTATTTTGGAAGCTGCCTCAGGCTGCCTTTTTGGGGACGTTGGCTTGTTTGAAGCATTAGACAGTGCCACACTCCGATTAACTGGCTCAGCATCCAGAGTCTCGACAGCTGGAGGAAAATTCATGGAAATCTTTTTGTCTTTGAGGTCGCTGATGTTTAACACCAAGTTTTGTTCATAAACAGGACTCTTGATTTCTTCAATGAGTTTCCTTCGGCTTGTAGGGGACTGAAGGGCAGAGCGATCTGGTATCAGGAGCCCACGGCTGAGAGGGTGGACATCTTTAGAGGGGTCATGAGGAATGTTGGAAAGGTTCAAACTGGAGCTGCCATCAGCTGACACAGACTTTGAAGGACCCATTTCAAATATTAGTTCCTTCATCATCAATCGGATCGTGTATTTGTCTGATCTTGAAGAGGGAAGAAAAGCAGGGTCAGTGAATTTTTGTCTTCCAACCAGGATCAGTAACAATTTATTGGTCAAGAAGCACAAGCCCTTTGGTTTCTCGCTTTTCTCCAGCTGAATTTGTTGAATATTGGGTAAATTGGATGAAGTCAGTGAATAGACTAAAATAACATTACAGGTATTGGAGGCAACAGATACAGTTTGAGTTTTGGAGTCAAAAGCCACTATATCAGGAACCAGAATGCCTGGGATGCTCACTTTCTTGGTAGAGGTAACCTTTCTTTCAAAAGTCACCAAGATGAGGTGTGAGGAATCTTGGCCACTTCCCGTCAGGTAGTCCTTGGGCCTCAGGTGAAGTAGAGGGCTGGAATCAGCACCCTGCTTGCTAGAAAGTATGTGAGTTAGATCCACAGGAGATGTAACTACAGACAAAGGCTTCTCAGAGTCCAGTGACTTCTTCCCTCCATCCAAGGAATACTCTTCCTCCCCACACAAGCTGGACTGCGAGGGGAAGGACTCAGTTTCAATGCTGGATGGAACTTCAAAGGCAACACCAGCATTTAAGCCACAGATCTTGTCTAGAGGAAGCTCGGTGGCAACAGCGACTTGTAAATTCTGTGTAGCTTCCACGGCACAGATGTAGCCTCCCACGTCAAAGATTGGGCAAAAAGAGCAAGCACTGAGTGTCTTCTCAGCATCATCCCAAATGTAAGAATGGAGGGCACTGCCCACCCCCACGACCAAGCGGTTGCCTTCCTTGGTCCAACAGGCGCAGTGGATGAGCCCGCTGCCCTTGATGTCCGCGTTAATTCTGGAGTTGTTGAGGTGGACAGAGGGCAAGACGGAGGCGTCCCGGGTGGTCAGCACGGCCAAGACCTCCTTGCTGGGATGCCACACGCAGCCCTGGGGGAGCACGGGATAGGGCTCGCTGATGTCGCAGATCTGGGAAACCAGGAGCTTGTTCCTGTCGGCACCATTGAAGCAGAGCTGCCAGATGGTGATGTGCTTTTTGTGCTGCACCGCGAGCAGGGCCGGGGCCTCGGCGGGACACGGGCCCCAGTACAGCCCGTGCACGTGCTCAAACTGACCGACCACGCTCGAGTCACCGAACTTGGGCTCTCCGTTGTGCAGGTGCAGCGCAGTCAGGATCACCTGCTTCCCGTCCGTCCAGGCCAGCCCGTGCACGGGGTGAATGGCCTGGTGTAAGGCATTGAGGCCAGTTCGCAGCAGCTTCGCCTTTCCCAGCTCCATGACTTTTAAAGTGAAACATCTACACATGACAGAATGAGAAAGAAAATGAATCACTGTAGAGGACAGAAGACAATACCTGAATGATTATTTAGCTTAGGACCCTGCCAGTGCTGGACTTTTCCTTCCACTGATGTCAATATACTCATAATGTTCAGCTATGCTTAATTCCCAGCCCAGTAATTTTTTCATTTGTCTCCACCATGAAATGCAATTTTAAGAGAAAGAAACTTTGCTGTTTCTATAGGCTTACCATCAGATTTCTGTTGCATTTTCATCACAAGACCAGTCCTTTCAGTCCTTCTAATCAGTAAGTTGCTGTTCTAAGAATATTTTCTAATTACTTCAATATCAACAATTCTCCAAATATCACTGCTCACTCTCAGCTTCCTGGAGCATTTGTGGTCAGATGAAGTAATCCCTTACAAGTATAACCAAGCATTAATGTATTATCTACTAATCTGATCCTGTATTAAGCATGTGAGAATGAGGCATTTGGATGGTTATCCCAGAAAGCTCTCCAAGAAACCAAATGCAATTTTGAAGAAAGTTAGGATGAAAGCAGATTTTTCAGAGGAAATGAAAGAGAAAAGAATTTAAAAGAAAGCACACACAAGGCATCATCACTTCAGAAAACTTCAGGATCTTACATATGTTTATAGTTTTTGAGCTGTGAGCAATCCCTACTCTGTGCACAAAAGCCAGTTCAAAGGAATTGATGGCTTCCTAATTTAAGACCTCCACACAATTTGGCTCAGATGCAAAGCCATGGCACACAATGAGCTGCAGTTTTAGTAGGTATGAAGAATAAGAAGAAAGTTTTTTAGACAGTAAAAACTGTCAGACTGGAAGAGTTTATCACAATGTGCAGGGCCTGGCACCAGTCAGTTTTTTAATTATTTGTGGATGACCCTAAACTTGAAGGAAGAGCATTGCAAGAGTGGATTTCAAAGGTTAAAATTGTATAGAAAGTTATGCTATTATGACCAAGGTAACTTCTCAACCTAATAACAAGTTCAAAAGAATACACTTAGTAAAGAAAAAAACCCACCAACTTGCATACTTTTCCAGGAATGATTTCTTAGGTAGAGGTATAGCAAAAAAAGGATCTGGCTTACAATGAATCATAAACTGAGTATTTTGATAATGTGAGAATGTTGCCAAGTAAGAATAATTCATTCTGGAATGTTTTAAGAGGGATGCCACACACAAGGGAGATCATTGCCCCACTTCCTCACTACTAACAGCATCTCCCCTGCACCTACTTCTGAGTTCAAGGATGATAACAAAGCTAAGGGAACAGAGAAACACAGGAAGCGGGTTCTCTATCTGGAAAAGACTGTGAGTGGAAACTTGAGAACATCCACCAGCTCAGTGACAGAACACCCATCCACTCTTCTCCAGGTATACTCTGGAGAGTGTATGATAATAACCAGCTTAGTTTCAACAAAGATTTAGGTCAGCTATTAAGGAATAATTCTGACTATAAGTGATAGCCAAGCATTGAAGCAGGTTACCTTGGAGAGGAGGGGAAGGCACTCCATGAATTTCATAATCTGTAAGAGCCAATTAAGGAAATGTCTATCAGGGATAAGTTTAAGTACACAGAATCCTACCTCACAGGAGAGCACTCAAGATACTTCCAGTGCAACTTCTCCACCATCTACCTGGCCTCTCACCTATAACCAACCTCAGTCCTGTTAAGCAGCCACCAGTTCCAGGAAAATTACTACTGGATGTTCGCTGTGCTCAGAACCCCACACGCTGCTGGGCAATACTTACTGATGGCAGGGAGATATGTGATAATGTGCCTCATAAGACACACCAAGATGCCTCCTGGGCCACCCGGAGAGGTTTCTGAGTCACAGGGGGCGATTGCACTATCCCAGCGGACCTGGAAAAGCAAAACGAACAAGAGACCCACTGGCCAATGCATTCCAGTGCCCTGCGCCCAAACCCACATCGCCTCCTGCAGCGCCCGGGCCAGCCCTAGCTCCCCGGGCAGGTGTCACACCATAGGCCGGGTGCTCGGCGAAATGCGGTGCCCGTCCCACCCCCAGGGGCAGAGAAGCCGCTGCAGGGACCCCTCCCCCCCCCGG